>OMKZ01055806.1:7804-25171 GCA_900302535.1 Neoniphon sammara
AAAAAAGGAAAAAAAAAAAAAAAAAAAAAAAAAAAAACGCTGGTTTTTGACCACAGACCAGGACAGTGTATGCGGTTATGCAAAACCTTGATAAAGGTATAGAACAGTTTCATGTTATTTAATTATTTAATATGACTGGTCTTCAAATAATAGATCAGGTTTCATTCATGTTTCCATTCTGCATTAACTGTGCTCCAGCATGCTAACCATCTTCCCTCCAGAATATTCAGGATAAGAGTAAAGGGCAGTCACGATACTGAGCTGAAGTGAAAAATATCAATAGCATTTAATCACCAAATATCAGATATAAACATTTAGTTACCCATTTGTAATGTGGCTGACAAAATCTTTACAAAGTTAGCCTTCTTCTGCAGACTGCGTCGCATCATCTGTACAAAAATGAGGTGACATTGGAGACTGGCACAAATAGAGGAAACTCTCCCAAGAAAACGACATTGTCAGCAAAACGAAAAGCAAAATTACAGCGAAACATTAACATTCTTATTATTTTGTTACTTAAGAAATAAAATGGCATGGACAGTTTTTTGTAAACTGCTTATAGGGCCCACCCGCAAACTCCAAAAACATTCAATTTCCTTTCAGTTCAATACAAACATTATTTGTAGTACCAAATAAACATGTAATAAGTAAATAAATAAATAAATACCAATACTTTAACCTACTTAATAAACAAAAGTAATCTATAAAGGGTCTCTGAAATTCCACACATTCCTCTTCAAATACATAATTTAAATCCAATGTTGTATCACCTGGAGGCATATTTCCTATAGTCTATGATAAAAGTGTAATCAGGCAGTAGGTTGCTCATAACTCCAAACTTTTCTGTGCTTTTGCTTACTGCAAAAGAGCTAATTTGTAAATACTGAAAATTACTGTAGGCTTCACTGAAGTCAAACTTTCAACTTCATTCTTTAACAATACAGTAGAGCCTTCTCAAGCCCCACGTCACTCAAAATATCCATAGGGGGCACCCTCGCTTCTCCTCGCAAGTATTGGGAGAGCTGGATGTGAAAAGGAATGTAAAATATGTTGTTACACTATGTACATAAATCTGTAAGTTTCAAAATATCATGCAGTTAAGTATTTAAAACCAAACATTGCAAACTACAACACTGACCTCAACGATAGTAATACATTGTAGGCTATAAAGTTTCACAAAATGCCTTCCTTCAATGTACTGTACTGTATTGAAGTTCTTTTAACAATGCAATATCACCTAAAGTAAATACTGCAAGTATCAGAATAAAATCCCCCCCTCCACCCCCCCTTTTTTTCTTTTTCTTTAAAGCAATGTTTCTGATGAGGTCTCCAAACAGTGTTGAGCTTTAGTCTGCATCACCAGGTCCCCCCATGCTTGGGTTTAGCAGAGATGCACTACTGTTTGTTCTGTACATAAACATTCACTCAGTTCAGTCAATCATAATGGAAATTATATGTTTCTGACAGGCTTCAAATATAACTCACAATTTGATTTATACAGTGTGCAGATGGGACAAAGTAGAAATATATGAAAATGGACAGTGTCTGTGCTTTGATTCAAGGCTGAACCACAGTGTATAGAGGAACGACACTTAGCAGAAGGGCAACAGGGTTTGTTCTCTTCGCTTCACCACACTTGTAGACATCTTTCCATAAAAAGGCAGGAGGGGAGCATGCTCAATAGAGATGGGAGGCCAGCTGGTGAATATGTTTCAGCTGTGCTGTTTCACAACTGTGCGGTGCTCCTTAAAATTTTGTATTTCCTCGTTTCAGAGCTCATAAGTTCATGAAGAGCGTCATAATCTTTCTTTTTTCCTGATCTAGTAGTCCATCTAGAGTTGTACCGTCGCAACCCTTGAAAATTCAAGTGTGCCTTTTACATGGCCTGTAGGATGAACGTCCACATCTAAAATCCAAACATTCCTGCCATCCAATAGGAGTGCAACAAGGCACTACTGGGTGGAACACCAGGCAGACAGAGAAAAACAACATATAAATATTTTGTCAAAAAAGCTTTTTAAAAATATCCCTTTTTAACTCTGAAACCAAATTAAATTTTAACATAAAAGACTCTAGGGGCTAATAAATCACTGTGGTAAAGTATTTTCTCTAATTTACCACACATACCTCCACATGAGGTCATGAACTGTCAACCACTGATATTCTGGTTCTCTCAGGGGTCCAAAGTCCAAGCTTTAGTTTGTCTTCTGTCTCCTCCTTCATTTTAATTTTTCATTTTGATAATCTAGTCTAAATAATAGTTATAATAATTTGTATTTCATTCAGGTTTGGTGGCAATTAAGCTTGAGCAATTAACAGAGGGGGGAATTAGTGAAAATAGCCAGTGAAGTTAGTGGGATGTGCTGGGCAAGACTAAGTGTGAGCAGTGAGGAAGGCCAATGCCTTTCTCAACTGTGCTGCTCACTCATTTAGGAGGCAGTTGATTCTTTGACCCTCAATGCAATTACATTGCTTAGTTTGTACATTAAATAATCTATTGTACTTCATATACAGTATCTGTATAGGAACTTTTCATTGTGCTTAACAGAGGAACTGACTTCCATGTCTGGTTTTCTTAACTAATGACTGTCCACATGGCATGTGGCATGATATTTTGTTACTTATTGTTATTTTTACTGTGCTTATCATGTCTGTTTTTGCCTCTGTACTTCTGTGTGCAAACCAAACCAAGGGGACAAAATTGAATTGAATTTGATTTAAATTGAGCTTACAAATGTTGCGCATGTATTTTAAACTGTTATCAAAATGAGTGTAAGATAGAGACAGAAAAAGCCTCAGTGGAATCTGTGGATGCCTGGGATAACTGACTTCAATGTTTGACTGTTCACAGAGTCATAAGAAGGTACACATGCTAAAATGGAAATGTTTCAGCCAAAGTGAAATATCACTTTCAATGAGACATCAAGGGTCAAAATGCATCACATACTGATAACACCAAAAGCTGTTCATAAGCTACATTCCCCATACATAAGCATACATAACTGCATAAAGATTTGACAAACAGTGGCAATACAAGATACAAGATGGGACTAAGAGCTTACCATCAATCTGCCAATTGATGTAACACATGTAACACATTTAAAGAAATGTTGGCCACACATTGACTTCAGCTGATCTTCTGTATAATAAGACTAGATACTGTAGAAAACACTGTATGTTAATCACTTGAAATCTTATCATTTGACCATGAATCGATGGTTACTGATTGTTACTGCTAAAATAAAATATTGTTTCTCCAATTATCATAGCATCACTGTACTGTTAAAGAACACCTTCATGCAAAGTGTTACATGTTTCTAAATATTATAGTTGTTAATTGAGCATGTGCTACTACATGTATTAAACAAAATCAGTGTAACGTTTGATTATTTTGGCCTATTATTCTTTAATTTCACACCTTTTAGGCTTCTAAATTGACTTGTGGAAGCACTTCAACGTTGTACCTACTAGTGGAAGCATTTCAACAACGACAAAAAATATATACTAAAACAATCCTTTTATCACAATGAAACTAACAGAACGATTTATCAGTGATATAGGTAATGAAAAGTCACCAAGTTTTTTTCAGCTGTTATCCCACTGTTTGATTCCTTACGTCAAGGCATTTTGAGAAGAAAAAGAAAATGACCCTAATAATCCAAATTTTCACTGGGGATTATAACTGAAGAATGACTGTAGCTACAAATCCTACAGTGTCTCATAGATCTAAGACACGTAGCATACTAAAGAGAGAGAGGGGGGGTGTCATAAGTGCTAAAATTATAGTGCTATAAGTGTCCTGGCAAAAGTCAGAAGTGGACTGAAAGACACTGAAGTGAATGTGAGTTTAAGGCCCGGATCTACTATAATGGGCACAACAAAAGGCAAATAAAAAAAAAAAAACAAGTGCAGGTGCAATTTGTGTGTGCAAGGTATTTACTAGTGTATTTACTAAGGTTCGGCATGCAAACAAAAACAGGCGTGGATAATTCTTTAAAATTTTAAATAAAAAGCAAAACGTTGCCACAAGCAGCCTCTGAGCACACTACAGGTTTGGGTTCCCTGGAGGAGGAACCATTAACCCTAGCCATCACTGGTGAGAAGATCTAAAGTTTAAGTGAATCAAGTGAAAATTGTTATTTGCATGCAGCCTTGCTCTTGGTATGTCCAAAATAAACTTGCTATCCCCACTACTGTGTCAATGTCCTGTTCAGCTTTGCCCAGTTTCCATACAGCCTGTATGGAAACTGTAAATCCATTAGCACTAGGCTCCACACGTAGGCCTGAATTCACAGACCATCCTAAATACACTATGACTATGACTAAATATCAAATATCCTATATATTATATTCAGAGAGCCTTGAACAAGGTGACAGAAGACAAGAACAGGAGATTTAAACTCAGGATACTGTCTTTGGAGTGGTGCTGTCTGTCAGCTGAATATACTATAAACTATTAGGCCTATCCCTGAGCTCCTCCGGACGACATAGGTGAGATGACAGCGAGGGCATGTCTAAAGGTTTTTAGGTGGTGATCTTTTCCACTGTCACCACGTTGGAAGCCTAAGGTCGCATCTGATGTTTACTCCAAATCGGTGATTATTTATTGGTCTATTAAAACGCTATCTCCCTGACACTCTTTGGTGATGCTTCCAGTGAGCTACTACTGTCGTGGCAAAACCTGTGTGCAAAGTTATGACATGCTTTTGTTAGTTTTTAAGTAACATGCACAATCAACATATATCTGCAACCCTCCAGCATTGATAAATCACATCCGCTACCCACTGCCACAATTCCCTCACTTCATTCTGCACTCCAGCCCTCAACACCCACAAATGCATAAGCAATAAGGCAAAAGCACAAAGAGCACAGGCATCCAGAATGATCCAGATTTTTTTTTTCAAGCAAACTGCCTTGTGCACTGTGTTAGTAGATCAGAAAACAAGACTTCTGCGTTTGCTTTTTGATTTGTGCAAGCACAAACCTTCAGTAGATCCGGGCCTAAACCTAAAACAAATATAGTGGCAGGAGATGAAAGACCTCAGTTAGGGTCTTTGCAGGTGTCAGAGATGAAAGAGAGTCAGTATAAGCTCAAAAAAGAGAAGGATTCCTATGGAGGACTGCAGAGAGTGACCCCGTCCACACTCTGAGGTGTTCTCCTGTAACAGAGGTAAAGAATAAACACACTTTTCCGGGGCAAACGGCTCATAACATATACACTGAATCCAAAGAGGAAGTTATAGAAAATTCTCATCTGCTTACCCAGGCACTGTAGTCAAAGCAGGTAGCTGGGCCTTTGCGATATCGCGCGTTGCTGAGTACTTCACAAGGGTTCTCCTCCTGAACTGTTTGTTTTTGGTTAAGGCACCTAATAGTGACTTTAGCTGCCACCTAAGATAGATGATGTTTGCATCTTCAGCAAAAATGAAGAGCACTGCAGTGCACCCAACCATAAAGAGGATACACTCTGTCTTGACCTGGGTCAGTCTTTCTATCTCACAGGAGCTGCAGGGTAGCGTCTCAGCAACCACGAAGAGAAGGTTGGTGTTTTCTATTCTCTTTGCATGGAACAGCCTATGGACAAGAGATGGGAGCAGTTAGCTGACTCCATACAGACAGGTGTAAGAGATGGGGGAAGTGATGACACACTTCAAACACATTCTCCTGATATATTAAAACCAAACCTTGAGCAGTTTCCACAGTCCTGCAGCACGTTGTAGGAGTTGGTGGTGTTTGTAAAATAAAACTGGCTTTGGATGGTCACACAGCTACTTGTCTTTGTCTCAAATCCTTCTACTAAAGTATCACCTACAACATAAACACAAACTTATGTAGCATTTCACACAGCATTTAAAAAAATAAACTCTTGAAAATGCACCATGTAAAAAAGACATATTCGTGCACACATATTTTTTCCATGATATATAAATCAACCTGTGTAGAGCCAACTGTTGTAGGCCAGCCCATAGAGTAATTGCTGCATTACAGACCTGAGAGAGAGAGAAAGAGATCAGATTACATCATGTGAGTGAGAGAGAAGCATATTCTGGAGACAACGAATAACAGTAAAAGCATGTCAACGTGGCAACAACATCACACGGAAAAAAACCCAGGATGGAGTGGCAGCTGTCCAGCCCTAAAACAAATCACCTTCCTGATACCATTCCTGGTTTCACTTAACAGTCTCGGCACGATTCAAAGGTTGCATCAAAGGGCACTTAATGTCATATGATCTGTATTATGCAAAGGCTCACCATGCCACTGTTGATGTCCACCAGGCCAAGCTTAGGATGTCAGCAATGGAGGGCTAAAGCCGCCGTGATGAGGAGGAAACAAGAGAGGAGCATATGAGATGAGTGGTTTCCTTTTATCCATCATTTATAGAGAAATTAGAAGTTCTTTGTCTAAAAAAACTGTCCTGGTCCTTGTGTCTTACCACAAAAAAGCCTCTTGATGCTGCACCAGTGTGGCTGCTGGTGACCGGCTCACATGCTGATTGGTACTGGAAAGACTGACGCCGGGCATAGATTGAGTTGTTGAAGAGTGCATGCATCAAGTAGGGATCCACGTCGCCAAAGAAAAGGCCGACCTGTGATTAAAAAAAAACAACAAAAAAAACAAAAAAAAACACACAAGGAGACTTTGGGTAACAGCAGGTAAAAAATAACATGTATCTGTGAAACAGTGCCACAGGGCAACATAAGATTTTCTTCTGCATTCTACCTTTTGTTTCGTTCTCCTTCACACAGTTTCAATTTCTAGAGTTTTCTTTAATGAGATATTTTGCTCCACTGAGCTGAAGTGAACTGGATCAAGTTAAATCAAGCTGAGCTGATCGTGTAATCTGAAATCTGACTGACATAATCTAAGATTCCACAGAAATGTTAATGTGACTGTCACAGATGCAGCAAATCAACACACATCAGCCCTACCTTTTTCCAATGATCCCTCTGATTGGACATTACCAGGAACCCGCCATCGTCAATTAGATAGCAGAGAAGGTCCTAGAAACGAGATGGAGTGGTTAACATGAGCAAAGCTGGGCACCTACTGTCTACAGCAGAAGATCTGAAGTCTTTTAAATTTCTTGGCACATTAAGATGAGACATCAAATGAAAAGGCTTACAATAGGAGATAGCAAAATAGAAGGGCATGCCTGCAAGTGAGGAAACCTGAAAAGCTTGTCAGGGAAAGTTTTAGGCTGATAAAGAGGAGCAACAATGGCCAGTGCATCCAGACACCTGATTGGTCTCAGTGTATGTACATGAAGTCTCCTGCTGGTGATGTGCAGTAAAATTTAAAACTCTGAATGCATTAAGTGACAATGTTTAAACTCCTCACTATGGTATACAAAGATTATTTTTGTCAAGTAGGAAAGCTGAAAACAATCTGTAGCTGCAGTCTAGTTCTTCTCTTAATGTGAAGATAAAATAAGAAAGCTGCTTACATCAGTGTTCACTTCACAGTCCATCTCACAACTTCTGGAAGGTCCACACTGTTTAATAAAATGTTTAATCAGACAATAATATCACTTTTGTTTAGCTTAAGTCAGACTGAGCTGAGTAATTAATGATCACTAGCAAATAGTGGCATTTATTATACCTTGTGTGAGCCCTGACGACTGTCTGACACATTGCTGGCCAGGATCTTAAACTTGTCCACCCACGCTTCCAAATCTAGCTTTACTCCTACCACTGAGAAGTGTTGTGGTTGACAGAATCAAAGGCAAGACAAGAAGCAGTGTGTTAGGAAAAAGTGAGAAAACAAAGCAACCAGAGCTAGATTTGTAGATGACTGTTTCAGATAAAAACAATTCTGGGAGCAATACAGCATCAACATACATTCCTTACCTGCAGGTTTAAGAAGCTTTCCTCCTAAATTTACCTCCACAGATGAACTAACCAGAATTCCAACGGTGCCATTTTCTACACCTATTGGGTCATCTATAGCTGTTCAAGAAAATAAGACACAAAGCCTGTGATGAGAAAAATCGTACTCCTGTAAACCAGTGATTCTCTTATGCACTTATATCACAGCAATCTATTCATTATTTATTATCATGCAACCATAGAGGAGGAGTAGATCATCATGATCACTTGATTAACATTCAAAGTCCCTGTGAAGTTGCATATATATTGCAGAAACAAAGGGACTTTGTACGACTCACAGACTCTTGGAGGAGCTCTGAACATGTAGCCTTTATTGTCCAGGCTGCGTCTGTAGTAATTGGAGTTGAAGGGTTCAGGATCCTCATCCCATGACTCAGCAGCTCTGTAAAAACATAATAGGACAAAATATAGGTGCTAGCAAAAATGAACAGGTTTATATGGCTATCTTTATATGGCTATCTTTTCTTAAAATCTCAATATATCCACATGTGAGATTTGTAACATGTACCTTTAAAAATATGTTTCTGACCAACTTAGAAAATTTTGAGTAGATTGAATTCTATGTCATGATTTTAGACTCAGTTCAAGTTCTTGTGCAATAAAGACAGGTTAATAACCTCGCCATTTTTGGACCAATCACCAAGCTTCTTGCAACTAAGTTACAGGAAAACCCATTGAATGCTTTTGCCAAATTTAATGCCATTCTGACCTGCATTTCATAAGAAGAGGATTTCAGAGTTGTTGTTTTTTTCAAAATGGCACCCATTATGGGTCCTGAAGATAGAGCTGTTAGGTGTGTCCAGATATATATCTATGTTTCAAATCTCTAGGCCTCTGGGCCTTAGATTTTGAGGGCTTATTATAGCGCCCCCAACGGGCCAATCAGTATTGTTCTTTGCGTCACGTTATGAGTCACCCGAACTATCCTTGTGCCAGTGCCATGTACTAGTATCAGTGTCATGTTTTCAGGAAAAGTACTGCCTAAAGATTGTATATATGTGGGATTAACAACAAAATTCTCTGGCATCAATAAAATGGACAATATGTAATTTGTACATTTTCACTCACATGTTGGGAAAAACCCGTGTTACTCCTCCATCTGTAGAGGCAAATACAGCCAGGAAGCCGTACCTGAAACACAGAATCTTTCAGCCGGTACTCTAGCAATGTCAAAGTTCAGCTCTGAAGCCATCAAACTCAATGCTTCTTTTAAACTTCTCAAAGTTTTTTAAATATATGACTGCCTTTCACACTGATTTTGCTAAACTAGAACAAACAAACAAAAATTTCATTAAAGAAGATAATGAACGTGTACACAGATTTTTCTGGACATTTTTGACACTGGAATATAAAATACGCTGTTCACTTTGCACACATATAAGATATAAATTGACTCACGAATTGAGATCCTTGTTCTTCCACACTCTGGAGGCAAGCTGCCCAATGATGCCAGAATCCAAGATCAGGTTGTGAATGAGGCCTTGGTCACCTGAGACACAAACAAGCAGATAATTTGCCCATCCATCTTTTTGAGATAGTGTAAATCCACCAAAAGATGCTAAAACACAACTCACAGTCCTCAGATTCTGGTGTTATTTCCACCATGAGAGACAGGAAGTTCTCCAAAAACTGGGTATTGTTGTCAGAAAGATGCAGACGCTTGCAGTATTCCCTGGAGAGAGGAGAGAATAGATGACAGTGTTATCTTTCATTTCTTTTCATTTCTTAGAGAGTGAGAGAGAGAGGGAGAGAGGGAGAGGGAGAGAGAGGATCACCTGGGAGCCAGAAACACGTGTCCTGATGATGCGAAGGAGCTGGGCAACAAACTCTGTAAATCTGCACCAGAGAAAGGGGAGACAGAGAGAGCGAGAATGCATGTTCATCTCACCTCTACAATACATCTTTGTTGAACAGGCTGGACAGTTTGAAAGCTCTGTAGCCAGATACTCACACTGGAGCTGCAGCATCACATCGCTCAGGTCTGCTTGGATGTAATATTCATTGTAGGGGGGTAATACCAAGCCAAGACTGCAGGTGGCAGCATCCCAAAAAGGAAGATGCATGAATGGAGTCAGTGAAGAGAGAGAGAGAAAGAAAGAGCTTTTTAAATCCTGGTCTCTCCACCCAGTCCTAAACAGCCCAGTCTATTAATTTTTTATTTGCTTATTATCTGTCTTTCATATTTTACCACTCACCTGTAATCTGTGCCGTTGATAGGTGTCCAGGTGTAACCTCTGTATGCTTCATCAATGTATTGCTACAATAAGGGAAGCATTTCATACAACTTCAGTCAAAATAAGCTCTACAAAAGTCCAGAAGAGCAGCACTACAATTCATCCCACCTTATGAATTTTTTTATTATAATAAATTTTGTGTGACTCCTATTATAACTGATATTTTAGCTATGACTTGTAAGTTTTTCACCATATAGGAAGGTTTACTGCCAACATTCAAATGTCTGTTACTGTAATACTTAACGTATTGATTAGGTCTCAATAACAATCAAAGGTATGTAAGTGCAGCAGACATGATGGCTAAGGCCAGGCTAAAGTGGTTATATGCACAAAGCGACCTGGAAAGAGCTTTTACTTGCCTCATCAACTGACTTGATAAGGGTTTTGATCTGCATTTCACCCGGTCTTCCGTCAATCATTTGTCGACGTATCTGGAAATTGGAAAGAAAAAGAGAAAACCGCTTTCATCTGCCACATGGCCACAGGAATTATGGGACCTTGCAGAGAATATTGCACGCAGGTAGGCAGATTGTCCTTAGGCAGATAATGTTGCTCATCGAGGCAGGAGTAACTCTGACCATAAGCTTAACAGCAAGGAACAGAAAATGCCTGAAAGCAGAAACTCCAGTTGCACTTGGCACAAAGCGCTCACCTCCTCTTTATTGCTGTCCTCCACCTCTGCATCAAGAAAGTCCAGTGTCACAGGCTCTGGGACGTCATCAGGCTGAGAGGAATCAGGCAAAAAAGAGACATTTATGTTGACATCAAACACATACAAATATGAACATTTACAATGGAATAGAAATGGAACAGTACCATAATTAATCAGACTGAATCTTGACCGTCTGTACATGAAATTTTAAAATTTAAAGTACAGATGGAGATTTTTAATGGACTTATATTAATTTCTATCCACATACCCCCTCCCACCACCTCACCCCGATTTTGAACTACCAACAGTAGAAATAAAATGTTCCTTGGCAAATTAAATATACATCACCTTTGGCTGAAGGTTAGGGTGAAGGAGTAGATATCCATTTGGGTCAATGGCAAATATATATCCATTTGCTCCAAGCTGAATAAGACAGAGCACATCAAAGTTAAGCACAGTGTTGTGGTAGTGTCAATGTATCTGTCGGCCTGTCTGTCTGTCTGTATCACTGTTTATCATGGGCAGAAACAAAGAACTGAGACTAGGGTTGGGTAAAAACATACGTTTTCTAATTAATTATGATCATTTGAACAAAACAAAAACATTTCTTAAAATCCTGAGATCAATCTTTGATGTTTTTTTCAGTGGATATGTTAAGATTTTTGCTTAATGTTACTTGTAATATGTGTACTGTCATGTGCTGAACTACAAACCTACAGAAACTTAGTTTACCAAATTACATGTTTTGAACAAATGAACGTACAGTGGCGGGAGCTCCCACTCTGAAGCCAGTGCTATCAAGTCTAGAGGTATTTTCTTGAAGCATTTTGGATTTAAAAACCATGATGGTAAAGAAGAGTGGGACAAAAGACAAGCTGCAAGCCGCAAAACTGGTATCATGACTGAAATGTCCCTAACTGTGCCGATATGGGATCGTGCTGAATTGATATTGCTATCAATGTCGAATCAAACCGGGAAATCAGTGCCAGTCCAATGCCCAGCCCTAAGTGAGATTGTGATTTCTAGTAACAATAATGTGAAATACTCACATTGTACCGTGGTGTCAGCCGCTTTATCTCATCAAGATGTACATCAACTCCCATAACACCTAATATTAGCTGATTCTGGAGAGACAACCGTGACAATAAATCGTTGGGAGAAGACACTCACTCAGAAGAAAATTGCACTGTTGTCATTCAACAAAGAAAAATCCTGCCATTCAAAAGCTGTGTTGACAAATACAGTCAGATATGATGAGTGTGACTTGCATTTGCAATTATTACTCATGGTATTAGATGCATTTTCACAGTACTATCACTTTCTGTACCTGTGAGTTTCCATCCATGGTGAGATTAAATACAGGCAAAGTCCCAGTTACCACCATCCCAAGACCCTACGAAGACAAAGACAGAGACTCGAATCATATAAATAAAATATGAGGCCTTCCTTCTAGTGTGTATGTATGTTTAATACCGTTTCTATATTTGATCTAATACAGCACTATGTGTTTCAGAGAAGTTAATCTGTAGAAACAGGGTCATGTAATCTCACCAAGGCATCCTGATAGACATTGGTCCACTGAACCTGCTTGGCAACGCTGCCTGCCAGGACCATGGGGCGGCCGAGCACATCAAGGTACTCCTGACAACACACAGGAACACGTGACAGGCTGCAGCTTCAAAACAACCAACTTAAGGGAAAACAGGTGTACAAATATGTGGAACTGAATGTTTCCATAGATTCACTGCCACAAGGAAAACCAGAATGAGTGGATAGGGATCAGCTGTGTCAGAGGCACTAGACAAACCCACCTGGGTGTTAATCCTTATAGCACAGATGGAACGGATCTCAAAATAGTAACCTGGCAAGCAAGGAAGAAAGAGAGAGCGACAGAGAGAAAATGTGCATGAGATGCTATTGATGTACACAGAAACGCTCGGTGCTTATAAACATTCCAGATTTTACTAGATGTTACTAGAGTAGTGATTCAGCCACTTACATCCAACAGTTAGGAAGCTTAAAGCTAGAATGCCACCCGTTTTTAAAAATCATTTGTTATTCCTAGTTGCACATTTAAGTACAAATTCTGGGTTCAGTCGAAACCAAATTTCTTATCAGGATTGGACTGAAAAACAATGGGACACCTCGTTGTTGTGGGTGTCCCATACCTCTGTCTGAGCTCCCTCATGTCCCAGAAAGAAGACAAGCCTCGTCCCTCAAGCTGCTTACATCATTATTCAGTGCAGTAACAAGTTTCTAAAATGTAATGTTATGTAACACTTACAGGAATTAATTAAAATTTAATAGTAACATTTAAGAGCTCTTCCCAAAATGAAATTACCCAGGCCATAATCTTCAACAGTAAGTAACAGAATATCTGAAAATACTTAATCAGAATATATCAATTCATAATTAGACTAAAATCCAACAAATGCGTGAATCATCATAGGCTATGAAATTCAGCTATTGGAACTGCTAATCTGGCCCAGCAGGAGAATATTGACATTGCCTTGTTGGGCTTTATGCTGTAATAGGTAAATTTGAGGGAAAACAGAAACACTTATGCACTCAGCGCCCCTCTGCCACTTCATCCACCACCCTGCTGCTGTGCAGCTGTTTGGCAACATGGAGCAAAGCTCTCCAGCTCTAAAGTTTACCTCAGATGGTCAGATGCCCGAGCTTCAAATTTTACTTTGAAAACAAATAGCAGAGCAATGGTGCTGTCAATATTGCCAAGGTTCTGTCATATTATTTCATGTTCAGCCAACATCGGGATTACTTTTGCTGAATTCAAACAAAATGTCAACTCATAAAACCTGCCTACAGTGGCTTTAACTATGATGGCATAAATGGCACAGTAGGACGCGAGTACCATTTTGTTTTAATTCAACTCGCAAATGGATTTATGTAACATATTTTAAGTGAGTCTACCAAGTGTCATCAACAGTCCATTTGTGGTCTGTAAACTGCCTGTTTGTGGAGGTTAATTTGATCATGTTGTCTATTTTGTTTATACGTCCATTCATCAGTTTCGAGTAGACTAATGTTTCCAAGTGCTAAATCTAGAGAAGCACTTGACATGAACAGGCCCATTCAGAGAGAGATAGCAATGAATGAGATACTTATCTGGTGATCTAAAAATACATGTGCTCACCTAACAAGTTACTGAGATTGCTTTGCCTGTGGAAAGGCTGCTGAACCACCATGTACAAGTGCTTGAAAGTGTTAATCCTGTTTGGAAACGGCTCCAAAAATAATCTGCTCCTAACAACACATGCAGGTTTTGAAACAGTGGGCTCTGTACATTTTGTTGTAGTAATGCTACAGAACCTGGAACTCTGATCTTATCTAGTGAAAACCATTTACAGTATTACTATTTAAATAACCTGGGGCCATCGAGTTTGTATTATGTAATCTTATAACACTCTAGTATATGATAATCATGTTAACAGTGAAATCCACTGATATTTAAACTTTTTTTTTTTCTTTTTGGTCAGTCCACTGCACTTGAAAGTGTGGGGTGTACAATGACGATTATCAGGTGAAAAATCCCATAGAAAATTCAACTCACCTTTATTGGTGCACGCAATCCACTGCAAAGGTGTGACATCATAGTTATGCTGACCCACAGAGAAGGTAAATACTCGAACCTTAGAGGAGGAAAAATTGAAAAGATTAAGCATTAATCATAAAACAACAAAGCCAGAGGACAAGGTGCTGCTCTGAGGCTTGTACAGATGCATGAGTGCAATTACAGCACAAGTTTTCAACACTGAGAAGAAACCAACCGTTTTGTTGGGCCAGTTGTATTGCACAAAGATATCCTGAGCTCTGTCCTCTCCTCCATCAGTAAACAGCATGATTATTTTATTGCAGTTTGCCCGTGGCACATTTGTTTTCTGGAAAAAAAAAGAGGAAAGAAACAGAACAGAAAATGAATGAGAATGAACATTATATAAATGAGAAAGGTCGCTGCCACAATAACAGCTCGGTTAGCCACTGAACAGTTTGTGGCAAACTTACTACTGACATAATCACCAAAGGATTTAAATTAATGTGTCATTTACATTTAACAGCTGGTTGAAGGCAAAATGAAAACCAGACTTGTAGTCAGTGGTGCCTTTAGCTTGCATCTGCTGTACTGCATCTTTGAAGATCTTTTTGTTGCGCACATTAGCCTGGACAAGGTGTTTGAAGCAAGGGACCACAGCCTCTGCCTTCTCGTTAAACTGAAACACAGCACAAAAAAAGGGTGGGACTCAAATATGGCAAGAAATGATAGTGAGCCAAACATCAATAAAACAATCTGTGAGAAAAGTTAGACGGTGTAGCTGGTACTCACCCTGGCCACATTGACATAGTCATCATCAGACAGAGTGTCCAGCATTTCCATCACTGATGCCTTGATCAGTTTCAGGGTGAGTCCACTGACGCTGCCGCTCCTGAGGGGGAAACACTTAAGTATCAGCCCAATCACATGCTCAGATACACATGGGCAAACAAATCAATATTACACATAGTGGACACAACCACAAGTAACTGTTCCTAAATATGGTATGAAGTCAATGTACATAAAAAAGAAGAATTTGTTGGTTTTGGCCCATTTTTGATCCAAATATATTTCTTCACTACTGAATCTGAGTAACACTACAGTTAAAGGATGATATACTGTAAGAAATTATAGACAATGTTAGAATTTAAAATTTCCATTATTCAAGCAGCACAAAATGCAGTAAACTGTAGCACACCTACAAACAAAGCAATTGAAACCATATTGTTTAACCTCATTCAGACCACATTCTGTTTCCCACTTGTACAAAAGGGTTGAATACGCGATTGCCTCAGCAAATAATGTAGAAGTGATGGATGCAAAATAACCATCAGTAGCATCATTGCCATTATGCTTCATGTTGGTGATGGGTCATTCACAAGTGCTACTTTGCTATTATTCTCATTCAACTCAATGGGAAGATTAGCCTTGCAAAGCAGTGGCAGTGACTCAGTATCAACAAGATGCAATGGTAAACATGACAACAGTACAGTGATACTGTAGCTAAGAGCTGCTTCACTCGCCCATGACCATGAGATGAGTTTGAATGTCAACTCACTCACTGAGCAAAACATGTTTAATGCACCAGAAAAACAGATATCAAAACCTGGTCTGATATTTATTTATTTATTTTTTGCTTAAAAGGCAAAGCATGGTATTCTTCAGTAAGGTTTGTTATGCTACACCAAGCTTTCTCTATATAAGTTTTATTTTTAAATGTGAGAAAAACACCAGATTAGCCCCAGGGCAGTTAACTACCAATATTTATGGAAAAAAACAAAAAACAAAAAAACAAAACATAAATTACTCACACATCAACAAGAATAACCATATCTTTGGGGGATGAAGCACCCTGAATGTACCTGTAATAGCAAAAAACAGAGGATGCAATGATTCAATTTTCCAAATGAACTGCACATATTATACCATATGAAGCTAGAAGAAAAAAATAAAAAAGTATATATAGAAAAAACAGTCTACTGTACCAGGGCCTCCTCCTGACATCATAGAGGTCGATTTTATCAGGGGCTCTCCAAGGTGTAGCTGTGGAAATAAGTAAATGTTTCCCTCATACATATTGTATTTACTACTTAGTTTTCATCTCGGTCTCCTCCAATCCCCTTTAAATATATTTGTTTATCTGTAATATCTGGTTGAGAAGCCCCGAAACAGTTTTAGGACCTACCTGGGTAGTAGCGGGTGACACCGGTGGCGCTCCCGAAAGCTTGCCACAGAAGTGAAGGATCCTCCCGACTGTTCTCCATAAACACTTTTTCCAGTGCCTGCGTCCAGTTCAGCTCATTCAAAATGACTGGAGCTGATGCATGGGAAGAGAGCACGAATTCAGGGATACACAGGTTGGAGCATGTGGAATACACACCATTAGATCACAGGCATTTGATGATATTCCAGGCTGTTGTGCAAAAGGAATTCAGAATAACAAATCTTCTTACCCCCCTTATAAATGTCTGTGGGGATCTGAACAGCTGTGTAGGAGTAGTTGACGTTGTTTTTGAAGTTTGGATCGTACACAAACTCCAACTTGATATGAGAAGGATTTTCCATCTCTCCGTCACCATCCATGGAATACTACAAGAACATAAAAAGGCATCCATATCAAATTATTATGTTAGTCATGATAATAATAATGATATTAATACTATTACTAATAATAATCTTATATCAGAAAATACAAAACTGCCACTTTTCAAAGTTCATTGAGATGTTAATTCAGAACCTGCTGACGCACTGCTGAAAGACTGCTTCCTTTTATGAAATAAACTGACTAAAAATAAACAAAGCAGAGGAGTACATATGTTTGTTCCCTACTCACATAATCCAGCTCTGCCTTAGAGTCATAATATGCCATGTCCAACTCCTGAAAACACATGAATAAATAAATGAATGATATAATCAGATATGTGGGATGAAAAATAAATAAATAAATAAATAGATAAATAGATAAATAAATAAATAAATAAATAAATAAATAAAATTATATATAATTTTTTTACACTTACTCACTTACTTATACTTACTTTA
>OMKZ01055806.1:39226-55684 GCA_900302535.1 Neoniphon sammara
AAAAAAATATATATATATATATATATATATAAAAGAGAATTACTTACACTGCACTTGCACTTGTTTATTGAAGTACACACAACAACCCATCTATCAAACTAGTGCAATGTAATTAATCTGTCTTTTTGATTCTTAATTGATGGATATATTGCCTTTACTCCTCTTAGGGCATTTCTTATGGGAATCACTTTTTTGTTGGACCAGCACTCTGCCTGACAGATATTTACTGTGTAAGTGCAATCTCTACCTCCTCTAGATTTCAAGATCAAGATAGACACTCTCTCTACCCCTGGACAATTCAAGACCATGATCTCAAACCACTTCACCTTAGTGTGCAATTGTTTTCACTGAGTACTGTTTTTCAGATTTGTTTAATTGCATATTTCTTTGTGTCTCAGCATCAGTGCAAATGAGGGAAACCTCTGGGATTTTCGAGGCTTAAATAAAGGTTTGAATGAATGGAAAAAAAATTGGGAAAGTTTATCGAACCTGAATGGTATCCTTAGTTCTTGAAATAAGCTTGATATGCTATTTGCTGTACACAATAACATCATTTTTACCTACACTATGAAAGGAACATATTTTCATGAATTTATTAATTTACTGGAGCCTATTTTTGCTTCAAAACAACAGAATCTATCCACATATTTCAGAGCTGACAGGCTTGTTTTATCACAAATTAATTTAGAATGGTCTCACAAAGCATTGTAAAACGCGAGTGCATGACTAAACTGGGTTTGTTACATGACTGTAGCCCACAGAACTGCAGGCCAGCTTTAACTGTGTGACTCAGTGCAGTTGAAGCACAATCCTAAGTTTTTTGAGTGTGCTCCATTTCCTCTCCTCTCATGCCCTATGGGACATCAGAAAACTCTATATCGCAGCGCTGTGATGAAGAGGATGAATAGCGTACTTCAGCCTCTACTCTGTTACCTGCTGTACACACACACACACACCCATGGGACAGGAGAGAGAGGAGCACTACATGCTGTGACCCATATTCACTTACAGAGATGGGAGTGAGAGGTTGAGAGGGTGGAGCAGCGGGAGGGAAGGATAGGAGTGAGAAGAGAGAGGGAGTGAAGACACACATATGTATACATACAGTATAGAGAGGGAGGGAGGGAGAGACAGAGAGAGAGAGAGAGAGAGAGAGGCAGTGCAGAGGAGGAGGGGGAGAAACAGATGAGATATAGGGGATAAAGGGAAGAGGGCGTAATGAGGGAGGGAGAAGAGGAATAAATCCTGAATGCTGCGGTATTAATTCTTAATTGGAATGAGATGCCGTTCTTCAGCGTGGTGATTCTGCTTCATTTAGCTCACATGAACAGACCCAGGGCAGAGGGGTGTGTTGCTGTTCCAAAGCGATCCGCATATAAACCAGAGCGGAGGAAGAGAAGGCGGCTACCCCACTTACAATAACCCAATTTATCATAAACACACACACACACACATACACATGCAGACACCTCCCTGATTTATTATAGAGCCCTTTTCTAATTGGTAAATAAACCTAGCATCTCCAGTTGTGATTGGCCAGAAATCCCTCGCTCTGTCCCGAAGATCACTGGACCATCTGGCGATTCCTCCCTCCAGAGCGGCCTGATTGCAGAGCCTGGAGGTGGGCCCAGATAACTGTAGTCTCAAGTTAAGTGCCAGCTGTACTTAAGAGTAACGGGTGAAAGGTTAGGATCGGAGAACTAAGCGCAGCATCATTAAAAAATAGAGCGAAAAATGATTAAGTCATCCCTAAGGTAGCACTGTAAAAAATTACACATTCCCTCTACTAAGCAATGTAGTACTATGTGTGGTACTACTTCTAACAATTTTCTCTCTTCTCAAAAGGTAGCAAGAAAAAAACTAATCTTAAAATGAGAGATACTGTGCTTTCTGTGCTTAACTCAAGCCTGTGGAAAAATCTAGTAGCTGCGCACAACAGCAGGAGGGGGAAGGCAAACATTCATAAGCTCTTTTCAGTTTCAGACAATTACAACAGAGGCTTAAGGATGCCGAGTGAGTGTTCAGTGCTTCAATACAATAAGCCTCAGCCAACTTGCACAATTAATGCCATCATGGTCACCTAACTCACTGGTGTTTCCTCAAAGTGCAAGTATCACTAGGAAATTTTAGTTGACACGCCACATCCTTGGATTGTGTGAATAAATAAAATAAAACAAATGGAAATACATTAAAGCAGTAGGCTAGATGTAAATTCAAAAACACAGACATAGATATGACTGAATATGCCGAGAAATCTTATAGGTGCCTTTGACTCTTCACAGAATAAAAATATGAAGGCTATAACCCACCATATGGTAATGGAGAAGCCACAGCATTCTCCAGATATCAAACCAACCACTTCATCTGATATGCTGTAGATTTAGGCCTATACTTTAATTCCGGGATGAACAATTAGCAGGTGTTTTAATGGCTAAATTGAAATATTGCAAAGCCGTCACCATTTATGTTTATGTATACTTGCAAATATTTTGTGTACTTTGGTATGCCCAGTCATAGTGAAGACTACACCTAGAAAGCACTGAGCCTGAAGTACGTTTACATCGATGTAATCGCACCACTGTCAAATTATGTAACACAAGCGGCCGAAAATTAAGCAGGGTGAATAAAAGTAGACTGTTTTATGCAACAAGAGCTAATGTTTAGGTGAACATGACTAAAGTTCACTCTCGGGGAACGGATATGTTTTCAATTAAGGTGTTTGACTACTTACGTGTACTGTTGAGGGAATGTTAGCCCCTCTGCTCCAGGCCATGATGCACTGAAAATCAAGATAATCTGGATAGATACCAAGCAGACGATGCTGCAAGACCGTTTGCCTATCGCCATTTTCCATTAAAAATTCTAGTCACGGGGTTTCGGTGCGTGAAGGAAGAGCTCCTGACCGTCTCCAGGGCAAAAATATAACTGTCCGGATTTGACAGTCTTAGTTTACTGACGAGTTCATGTCGGTTTCTGTTGTCAAGTCGACGCAGAAGCAGGCATTGGCCGTGGGTTCATCGTGGACGGTGGGAGATGCACTAATGCAGCTGCCAAGACACTGCAGAGTCTCTTGCTCTTACACAGCCTCGCGCGTTCACGACGCCGCTCTCATCCGCCGAGGATGCAGGCACGTTCACGTTCACCGGGCAACAGTATGGACTGTGTAGCTTTTACCAGGCTACCTCGGGATCAACTGCAGAGCCACGTGGTTTTTATTCTCTTATTACTCGAGCGCACGGTTTATCTGATTATAATAGATTAAGTTTTGTAAGGTTGCAATAGTGGGTTCCACCGAGAGTCCTTGACTCGGTGACAGTGGACCCTATGGCATAAAGGTGAAATTTCGCTTTCATTTTACTCCCTAGGATAGAACTTGACTGTTATGTTTATCCCGTCCCCACTGTCAGCTGTAGGAACAGTAATGCAATTTTGAATTAAGTCATATGTGACAGTAAAATGCTGCTGTGGAATCTTTTAAGACAAAATATCATCAAATTGGTGGTCAGGAGTCCTTAAAATGGAAAAAACAAAAACACTTGCACTATGCTATCACAGGATAGATTTATTCTCAACAGATATGAAAAAGTGCAGTGAAAAATAATGATGAAAAAGAGTGGAATAGGACAATGAAATGTGATGACTGCAGTACAGTGATGGTGGGACTCAAATCTCTTACAGACTAAAACGAATAAAAAATAGATTCCCAGTCTAGGCTTAGGGGAGGATATTATGGAGATCACACAAGAGTCTTGTTATAATTAGCCAACCACCAAAGGATGGTTGTAGTTCTTCCCACGGCAAGGGAACACATTAGGAGGAAATACCACTTAATTCAGGATTTATTTATTTCTTCCTGTAGTCTAACATGGAGAATCAGTCAGTGGCAACAGATTTTTTAAAATCCAAATAAGCTTTACTGTACAGTAATGTTATCAGTTATCGTGCAGAAAATATGCCCTTTTCCTTGTGCTGTCTCACCTATACTATTGTTCCTCAAACCATCTCTACATCTTTACATTTACATGACATCACAAGCTTAAGCCAGATCTCGGCTTTTTGGCTTTTAAAGAGAATTATTTGTGTCTATTAATACTAATAACACTACTGCAGGGTGGCATAGTGAGACTGAACGACTTGGGTTCAAGTCCCATGGGCAAATATCCCCGATGCTCAGGTGTCCTTGACCACGACACTGAACCCCCACCAGCTCCAGGGCCTGCTCTGTAGCTGACCCTGACCTCTGACCTCTGACCTCACTGTTGAGGGGGCGAGCAAAAACAGTGATGTATAACTGTTCTTTTTATAGCTTAGAATCGTGCCTTAAGTTTGCATTGTCTACATCTGTTCTGAAAAGGATAGCTGCACCTATTCCTGCTCCTCTGGGAGCGAGGATGTGTGTTCAGCTTTTACTCCTCTCCCTGACAGCCCCATGTGCTAATACTGCTGTCATGTCCTGGGGAGAGAGAAGACTCTAATTACCGGCTGCACAGTCTTCCTGCTAATCCCCCTCGGAGAGCCATGCACTGTTAATTGGACGGCAACTCCAAAGGGAACTGAACTGTAGATCAGACTGTCCTTTACGTCATGTAAACAGCAAATCAAAGGAAAATCCCACTGTTGTTAAGTTTTTTAATTTCCTCCATTACAACTCTATTTTACAATAACCATGACTCTGTATATTACCCATTTTCCATTGCATGGATTTATTGTTATGATTTGGGGTAAGGTCCATTGAATATACTGTACTTTCAAATGTCATTAATTTATAAGGTCATGTGTTTGAAAAGCAACAGCCAGTGGCTGCCTGATCAGTGTCCTATTGATGCATTGACTATTTTACTGTTATAAAAGACTGCTAATTGCAATTTAGTGATGCTATTTAAGGGGAAATAAAAATTAGTTAGATTTTAATGTATGTATTGAAATATTACAGAAATGTAGTTTGCATAAGCATTTTCCCCCTTCAATCAATCTAAACTGTCACATTGGTAAAATATTGCCCAACATTTCTTACATTACTAATAATTTTAGATTGCATATTTAGTGGTTTTCAGTAATAGTTTCTTCAAAGTTGCATCAATTGTCTTAAACTCTTTGAACTCTGACTCCCCCTTAAATCTCCCTTTAAGTAGCTTCGAAAGTAGATAACAAAAAACCTCCTGTATTATATGGCAATGTCACATACATATTCTGTGTCTACTGGTTGCAACACTTTTTTAAAGCTACATCACACTTGTACTGAGTGAAATATTCAAACCCAAGATGCCATTGTTTTATGACTGCATCATTACATCAAATAGAAAATATCCAGATGAATAGTGTATCATTTTATACACATTTCGCTGTAATTCAGCAGGACATATATGGCATCTTTAGAATCTCCAATAAATTTCTAATTAAGTTCTATGGATTTGAACAAAACCTTGGCTGCACAGCATGCTTTTATGATGTCAAATCCACTGATGGGACCAGCAGGGTTGAGGTGATGGGACAAGAGTTATTTAGTACATAGTAATGGCGCTTTTTGAGATTTATGGCATAGGAGTCACTATGAGAACTTTGTGATCATTTAAAGCTTGTCCTGAGGTTCCAGGATTTATTGGATGTTTAGGGAATTTTAATAGTTGTCCAGGAAGTAGTTGTGTGGTTGTAGACTCAAATGTGTTTGCTCTATGTAACTAGGTAGTCACAATCAGCACTCGTCCTTGTCAAGTATGTTTTTGAGATATCTCTATGTCAATATGGTGCATGTCAAAAAAATTAGGTCCAGAGCTTTCCTCAATATAAAAAGAAATACTGTGATCAACAAATCTTATTCAAATCCACTTTATTAAATGATATTATATCTCAGGAAACATAAAATTTAAAAATGAAACTCAATTTACAAAGTGGCAATCAAAAAGCTTTTGATCTAAGTGTCTTTCAATCAAAGTATTACTCACATTTTTGTAACTTTTTATTTCCATACAATTAGGAAATGTGGTTAAGATAGCCAAGTGATATTCCCGCGTACACACAGACACACTCAATCGACAATGTTCACAGATTATGTTCTTAAAAAGTAATGCAAAGCTGCTGTGCCTGTATCCTGAGAATTATAAAAACAAAAAAGCATGGTACCAAAGGCTAAGTGCTCCAGTTGGCTTAATGATAGACATTTTCTCTTTCTTTGGTAAAATTTTCAAGTTAGTTGACAGGATCATCAGTGATAATGTGTTAAAGAGAGGATTAAAGATGAGGGTTTGTCTAAGCCTCATTGGGAAACGCAGGAACGTTGGCAAGGGCTGGGACGAGCTTCTCATACACATCAATGCCCTTGAGGAAGATCTGCTCATTCAGGTACTCGTTGTGATCATGCAGCAGGATCGGCGTCCGGTTCATTGGGGAAAAGCCAATAGCAGGGAGGCCCACCTAGGTTCCAGATACAAACTTATGAATCACTGTCAAGCTTTTATCCAACAATGTCAAGTGTCGAACAGGGGGCACACTGAACATATAATTGTGAATTGCCCCACTCCCTACTGTGTCAGCACACCCATTCCTTATACTTACTGCTCTGATAAAACGGCTATCCGTGGCTGCTGGAAATATCTCCTTTTCCAAAGTCATGTTCCTACAATAGAGATATTAGTGTGAGGTTTGCTTTACATGCTTTAACAAGGACAGATCCAGTACAGTTCCACAGCACCTTCATGATTTCGAAAGCTACATCTAACTGGCATAAAAAAACTTCACACCGGGGCTGGGCGATATGGACAAAAAATCAAATATCACAATATTTTTGACCCTATATCTGTATTGTAGTGATACTGTAAGGATGACTGCTGGTGTTTTCACAAATATTTACACAATGGGATTTTTGATAAATAATCATTAGTAATGTGGATATGACGACCAATCAGGTACAGGCAACTGCTAGAACAGTCTAATAAGTTCAGAAAACCACATGCCTTTACTGCAGGCTTTAAAACAAGAAAAGACAACACTTATGTCAGATCACAATATTACAATATCTATAATCCCAGACGATATCTAATCCTATGTCACGATATTGATATATCGATATATTGCCCAGCCCTACTTCACACATACTGTAAAAGCGTATCAGACACTGTGACCAGAAATTCAACCTTTTGGTAGATAAGATATGCATTTGCAGTAGTACAGGCATCCCCAAAAAACAAAGTCAAATTTTCTACAGATTTGACAAAAGTAATCCCAGAAAGAAAATCACACAAGAGTTACAAGCCTGAATATATTAAAGGCTCATGCAAGCACAAATAGTGGATACAGCAATTTTTATTTTTTGACCTACTAACACAGCAAACAAGGCGTTTGACCCTGATAAAACAGGTCAATCACTGCTGCTCTTGTACTTTTCCCTCATTGCTTATGTAATTGTGAGTGTTCCAGTGCTGGAGAACAAAGCAGAGGGAGGGCTTTGTGGAATCAATAGTGCATATGACTTAGCAGTGCCAGAGCTTAACAATTACATGCTGATTGTGGATACATTACTAACAAGTGTTAGGTAAATAGTTTAAACTTAATTAACATTTTTAATAAGCCAATAATTCATCACTCAGTAGGAATAAACCTCAATTTATAAATGCAGTAAACAAATACACTGTTAAATTCGGGATGTTTTGACTCTGGAAGGGGGACAAAAAACTTACAATATAAAAAAGATCTTTATTCCACCATGTAAGCATATTTCCCCTTCAGACTCTAAAAATTACTCTGCAAAGCTAAAAAGAAGTGACACAATAGGTTGTTTTACATGCATCACAAAACATGAACACTGAAGAGTAAACCATATTCTGCTCAAACACAAATCTAATGTATTTCACTTAAAGCTTAGAACCACTTATTAGTGAGGGGTATTTTTAGTGATTCATCCTCCAGAGGAGTCCCAAATGTAGCATGTGAAGGGGCTTTGTAGCACCTTTTACTTTGCTTGGCCTTAAATGATCAAGTTCTAATGAATTATCTGTGACTGTGTTGATTTAAATCTTAGAAAACACCTTCTGCAAGTGGAACACAGATCTTGTTTTTGTGCAACAACACAACTTTTACCTCCTTTCAATGAACAGACATATTTTGTGGAAAATGATTTTCTTATGTTTCTTCTTATATTTCATAGTACACAGTATCTGACACCTGACTGTTTTGAATTAGCCTCTTGAGCTCCTACGCAACATGAAAAAGAAAATGCAAAACCACACTGAATGTGTGTTAGTGTTTAATGAGCATGCTGTGTACTCACATTGCTTTGCAGGTAGTGCTGAAGGCGTTCCACCAGGGATCACTGTCGTCTGTGGACGTCACATTCTGGTTCATGTGTTTCTGCACAGGATGTCAGCTTATTTAGATTGCTTGATGAAAGCAGTTTTTTAATGAAGTGCTGAGTGTAAGTTGACTAACCTGAGCAAACTCGTAAGTGATTCCTTCCCCTGCTTCTTTACACCACTGTTTGATCTGTTTCTCAAACTCCTGGAAGGGAAATAAAAGTGTAGTTACTGTAGAGGCAAGTTTGAGCTGGAGTGCATGTTACACACACAAACACACGTTTATGTGCGTGCGCACACACAAACACACTCTTACCTGCAGATTTACTGTGGGTGGTATTCTTAGGTCAAAACTAACATCCATTTCAGCTGGGATGACATTGTAGGCAACCCCTCCTTTCACCATGGTCATATTCACTGTGGTGACATCACCAAGGGTGAAACACTCACTGGTATTTAGCCTGCAATTTATAGACAATTTAGTAGTGAAATTGCTACATTATATTATAATGAAATAATAAAACTAAATATGTTTCCAGTAAGGTGGACACTGGGAACTACTCTGACTTTTAATCGAAGAAATCTACATCCCAAAGGTGGAGATTCTAGATTCTAGGATTTCCTGTTCTAGGACTTCTAGGACTTCTGGTTAAGCTTCATGACCATATAAGACAAATGTTGAACTCCTCCAAATCAGAGTTTTTATTATGTTTATAGTTATAGTCAAGCACGAATGTTTTGGTGAAATCCCCACCAACACACTGTATAAAAGTAACATCTCTATGATATCGCTTCTCTTTTGTCAAAGTCATTTCAATTTCAGAGGAATTTCATTTCTTAAATGTGGTCAAGCACAGGTGCTAGATTATAGCCTCAAGATGGAAGTCCATAAATCAGAGCTGATTAAATTGTTCAGCTTTGGAACTCAATGAGAAATTGTTTACTTTATACTAGGCTCATTAAAACTTTCTAGTCTCACTGCTCCTGTCATATAGAGACCAATCATAAAAACACTCTAAACCCTTTAATTCTACGGCTCCTATCAGCTTATTATTTTCTGCTTTGTGTTGCTTTTAATGTGCATCCTAGCAGTATACTACTACTACTAAGAACTAAGCCTTAAAGGTCTTCACAGGTCCACCCGAACCCTAGGACCCAAGACCCGACCCGGGACCCCTACTGGTTCAGAATCAACGTTTTATGCGGTCAATCAGGGCCAGGTTGGCTCTCATTCTTGGCTCATTCTTGGATCTCAGACCTGGGACCACTGGTCCCAGGTCTGTTTAGCCTAGTATTATGCGTAATAGCTGAATGGATCCTAAAGAGTGTTCTTAAAGTTATTATCATTACTATAGTTCATAAGGGCAAACAAAAGTTGAATTTATCCTTATTATGCCAGATGCAACAAAACTGCACAGCTGATTCTAGATGAGTTACGTTTGTCATCTGTCACCATGACAGCAAGTGGACTTATAAGCTGAAATAATGAGCGGATTAGCCATGCTGTTTCAATCAGCAAGAGAGGAATAACAAAAACGTGGATGCATTTTACCAACTTTCTTGGCAGGGAGGATGGATTATAGGATTATAGCCTGGCAGCCACTGCCAGGCTGCTCACCTTGCAAGGTGAGCAGCCTACAAGTCAATAAGTAAAGACAACCTGACTCCCACACCCACTGCCACATATTTTCTCAAGTTTCACCTTTGTTTCTCCTTCTCTCTGAAGTCCAGGAAAGAGTTGATGATATTGCGCTGTGACAGGAGGAAAAGGAAAGTGTGGTCACTAACATATTCCTTCTCAGGCCTCCCAGAATGCTTGTAAATTGGGTTACTACAATGTGGTTTTATTTTATTATTTAGTAGCAGAACACTGAAACTCACCAGCTTCTCTGCAGCTGTGTTCTCCACAAACCTGGACCCATGGCCGGGACTGCCTGGGCAATGGACTGTTATCCCTGAATAAAATAATCCTCGTGTGTGACTCAAGGTTGAGTTAAAATAAAATCTGAAATCCTGCGATCTCATATACAGTGAATTGTGATGCGTATGTATCTGATACTTACACCAGGGGTTTCTTTCTCCATAGAAGACAGTAAAGGCCTCCCTGGGGTTGGCCAGACCTACAGCACACACGCAGAGAGATGAAATATACTTCTTCACAGTGGTCCAATGCATAAGCTTATAGGTCCATTCACATCTTGAATGAGAACTACAAACATAACAACAACTAAAAAAGAGTTTAATGCCTGTATTCCCATTACAACGAAAGCTATAAAAGCTATCAGAACACACAAAACAATACCTGTAACTACATTTTTGTTTGGATCTGAGAGTGATCTTTTGGATGCAGAAACAACAATGTAACATTTTCAACCAAAATAAAATTAAAAAGTTATAAGAAAGAAGAGGTTGGAAGAAATCAGCATTTGACTGCACTGATGCTTTGTTTGTTGTAGAACTTAGCACAGATAATGTAATCTGGAGGCTTCAACAACGATGTATCATTATAGTTTGGATTGTTTATAGTTATTCTAAATGTGAATAGATGTTAACTTTGAAGGGTCATACAGAGGACAGAGTGATCATACAGAAAATGGAAACCCACCCTCTGGTCCCCATGAGGTTTCCTGAACTAGGGATCAAAATGAACACTCTCCATGTATTTGCTGTATAAAGCAGTAAGGGGCTCCTGCTACACTGGCCAGTAAGTTTTTGAAATGACTAATTTGAATGACTCACATCTAAACAGTCCTGCTCTGTTCTCAAACTGCGCCCATCATACAACCTCTCTGACCCTGCGCCCAAAGCAAAGCAAAACACTGGCTCTGTATAAGACAAGCTGATTGGCTGAATGTCGTGCTGATATCAGAGTCTAAAGTTCTGCAAAGTTCCCGTCCTGTTTCTTCACTGCCTGGATGGTTAACCAGCCTAACATGAGTTGAAACTTAACAGAAGTCAATTAATGGTAAATTACAAACTTGATGTTAGCTTGACTTGTATGAGTAAATAAAAAACTTTAAACTCTGTATGTACTCTCCTTTTTATTAAAATATCTTACAGAGTCTGATTCTATACACAAAATAACACAAAAAAAGTCGGGTGAGTTATTTCGATGAAAAAAAAATGGTATTAATTACTTTTGCTGGTAAAAATTATTCTTGCCAGGTAAATTCCTTTGGTGTGCCAGATCTTGGTGAGGGGAACCATAAAGTTCACTGAGGACACTGTCCACAACAGACACTAGGCTGTACTAATTACCTACTCCTTGGCATTGTTTTAAGTCACTGAGTAACCCCAGCTTGAACTTTTTAACATTCAGTTTTTCACTCATTAACTGCTCAAAATGTATAACTACCTTCATCAAGTGCAAAGCCAATATTTAACTTTTGGAAGTCAGGGTGCTTCACAAACGTTTCCATTCCTTTGTGACCTCCAACTTCTTCATCTAAAAATAAAGAGGACAAAGTCTGATTTAAAGATCAACACCTACCATATCAAAACAATACCAAATGACAGTGCAAAAGTTGTTTCTAAAGTTCATCTCAGCAATTTGGTTACTGTAGCATCATTTGTGAACAGCGTATTAAACTTTTCTCAGACACATACAGAATGATCATTTACTGTCTTCATCCGGTCATGTACTTTTGACACTGTTGACTTCAACCAGTTATCGGTGATCTGATATGATTTGTCACTGCTGTGTTTTCATTTGCCAAGATGCTCACAGCTGGCAACAGTATTAACACATAGCTATTTTTCACTAGCTGTGTGTTAGATAACATTCTAAGTAAGGACAAATTACAGTTGGAGGATGGCAACAATTATAATCCCTACCAGGAACAAACATTAAGTGTACAGTGCGCATCAGTTTCCTTCCCTCTGCTTTCAGTCTTCTGATTGCCTGGATATACCTATGGAGAGCAAAAGTACCATGCAGGGAAGTTGTGACTGAGCTAACAGAGTAGGGATAAGAGACTTGACTGGTAGTACTCAGATTAAATGCTGGGAGGGCTGGCGTTTAAAAGAGGTGTTTCTTGTGGAATATAATTTAATGTAGAAATTCATGTCAGGTAGTAAAAAGCACCTCTTTAAAGACAAATTACCAAAATGTGACACAGAACAGCTCGTACTCACTGTATAGTTACACATTTCATATCCTGTGATCCCCGAGCATAAATGTTGCCCTCTGCATCTTTGACAGCTGCAAAAGCATCATACTTCCAGTGTTCCTGGAGAGTAGAGCTATATCAGATTTCTTCTTTTCAAGGCTGGTACAGATAATAACATTACCTTTAAATAAAAACAGAGGCAGTCACCATACCTGAAAAACAGGTACAACATCTGTGTGAGAGTTCAGCAGAATGGACTTCAAATTCGGGTTTGTCCCCTCCCATGTCATAATGGACACAACCCTGTGGGGGAAAACCTACAACAGACAAGAGACACGACAACCTGTTTCTGTGAAGATGGTTGTTTACTTTCAGAGGAAGTATTGCCAGTTTATTTATTATATTTACAGCATGTACATAAATGCGACATGGATGCAGTTACCATCTCTGCCACATACCTCAATCTTTTTCATTGGTAGCTCAAGCTCCTCTGCTATTCTGTCCAGGAACCTAAGAGCAGCATCTATAAATAAATGAACATATAGCAGAGTAAACTATTTAAATATTAATAATTGTTTAAAACTTCTGAGAACTCTGGATAGTCACACATCCGCAAGTATTAGCTGTGATGGGATTTACAGAAAGGAGACCAAGACACTGGACTCTTTAGTTAGCAATCAAGCTGTCGCTACTCATGCAAAACTGGAATGCATTTGCAGTCGAATTAACACAGACAATTGCAATGATAAGAAATGGACTTTGATAAATCATGATGTATTACATAACATAAGTGATACAAGCAACAACTATAAAGTGTATGTATTCAGAATCTTGCATGGAAAATATATTGTATAGATAAGCACTTTAGACTATATCTCTATGTAATCAGCCCACTTTTGATAGTGCTAGTCATTATTTAGGCTACAGGCTTTTGGCAGCTAAAATGTCCCAGACAATTTACATCTTTTTGATATTTTTTATTGGCCAAAAACCATTAATTACTGACCAAAGTTAACTCTATTGTCACTAATAAATGTAATTTTACTGAGGACAAGTTGTTTCGTATCATGTTTACGTTGCACTATTATGCAACACAAACCCATCTGTGATGCATGTCTTCACCTTTAGCTGGAGGCAAATTCTTAGAGTTGTTTTGACTCTGACACCTCAAGATGGGTTTAAAAAAAAAAACAAGGTTACATAACAAAACCAAATGCCAGAAGTCAAAAGATGGTAATCCAGCAGGCATGAACAAGGCAACAACAAAGAACATGTACTGTAAAAAGACAGGGTTACCATAGTCAGGCTCTGGGTGGACAGTTTTCAGACGGAGGTAGTCTCTGAACAGAGTCACAGAAGGGTCCTCTCCCTCAGGGCCGGTCTGGCCACCTCCACCACCTGGACCATCTTTGTCAGGCAACATGGTGTTTTTTCCCTCTTTGGCGACACAAGAGCATCGAAATGTACACGTAATGTATGCTGTATTATTGTAAACCAACATAGCCCAAACGCATCTCACATGCTCACGCTTAGCTTACCTTTTGGAAAATAATAATGAAAGCACCTGTCATAGAAAATACAGTGCCAACCCTGATATCCATCAACTAGCTACCTTCCAGCGGACAGACAGCGTGGGTTCACAATGACTGACTAAAGGTCGAACAAGTCATAAATGCTACACAGAAATGCTATAACATTTGATGCTTTTGAGTACCAGTGAGGTGTCAGGTCAGCAGGTGGAAACCTGTGACAGTCGGTGCATGCTAGCTGATATACAGTATTACGACTCGTAGTATATACGGTATAATAATCTTGGCTAGTAATTGACGAGACAAAATTATTACGCCGTGCTAGCTTCGACCTGACGTACCGTTAACGTGCAAGTTAACTTAGTTTACCTCTCTAGCTCCGGTTCAAGCTAAGGCTGCCGCTTAGTTATCCAGTGAAGACAGAAATAGCACGCAGAGATAATAACGAGGAGCTTATTGTTTTATCGTTATGATTCACGAAGGTTAAAAGGGCTTAATTTGTTAAATATAACTCTCATCACTCACCCCAGGTTGTTACTTAAGCCTCAGTGTAGCTTTTTTTTTTTCTTTTTTTTTTTTAAGCCTCAGTGTAGCTGTCAGCTGACCGAAGCTGCTGACTTCATCACAGTATGATGTGTTCCTGGACTTCAAAATAAGACCCCCAAAGCTTGCTACGGAATAATGGTAAGTCAGCCTATATCACAAAAAGACTACGCTGCACATTTCATATTTTGTCTGAGATAATCTTAGCGTGAGATATGAGGAGAGACTTAAAAATATATTTTACAATCTCTAAAATAATTCACCAAATTGTACGTGAGTTGTTTGTGAACGGGTGACTTAAAAAATGCCCCCATAGATCCACATTTGTGAACATATGAAAAAGACAACCGCTGTAGATCTGTTTTTGAAAACAAAAATACGCAAAACCCACACATACAGGAGACCGTATGATCATACCATTGTAATACTTTACATTTTAGTAATAATAGCCTACAAGTAATTAAGCTCACTCAAATCTTTATTTCTTTTTTTATGTTTTTATGGTGCACTATGCAAAATTACCAAGGGGTGATTTAAGTGAGGACCATATACTCAAAAATGTGGAATAAGCACAAAATTTGATAGTAGAGTCTACATGGTTCTCATCATTGGCTGACTGATAAATTATGTGCTCACCCCTGGGTAATTTTGCATAGCCCCTAGAACACCTTTAATTATTGGCCTGTATATAAACCGACAAGGGGTGTTCAAATTCTGAGTAGTGAAAGCTAAAGTTACATAGAATATAGTTCAGTGTACATTCCGGTACATTTCCAGCCATCCAAGCAGGATGCTCTATTGGGGGGCGCTCCAGAGGCTCACCCTGTAGAGCGCGTGCCATGTTCCGTTACCACAGCGGCGCGGGTTCGTTTCCGGCCCGCGCTTGTGTTTGCTACATGTCATCCTCTCTCTCCCCTGTACTTTCTGTCTATCTAAACTGTCGCTGTCAAGTAAAGCAACCAGTCAAGTCAGTTGATGTTTTTTTTAGCTGACAAACCTGATATTATGAGGGCACTATACAAGGGTACTTCTTCTTCTTCCTCTTCTTTTTTTTATTTTACTCTTTTTATATGTGAAAGCAGAAAAAAACATAGACTGTAGTGTAATGTTTAACAAGATACATTTGGAATAAACTCCATCTATAAGCAGAGGTGCAGTGCGTATAATAAGCAGTTGGCCCGATCGAGGCCCGGAGGTGAATTTGTAACTTTTAAGTGGGAAACAAGTCACTGCTGAATGGATTAAGCATGGACATTGATATTGTCTGAAAACTAGCCAAACATAAAAGCAGACTGGCCAGAGCTGCCAACTTATAAAAAAAAAAAAAAAAAAAAAAAAAAAAAACCTTGGAGTGAGATTCAGCAGGACCGACCACAATTTTGTCATTTAGGCCTACACATAAATATTTTGTTCGTCAACTGATTTGGTAGATGCGATTCTGATCCCCTGCATCATAACGATTTTGGGGGGTGCCTGCTGGAGATGGATAGGGCCTAAATACCTTACATACAAATACCATACAGAGAGAGACAATGGCAGAATCGTGGAGGTCTGGAGTCCTCCCCCAGAAAATTTTGGATGTGGTAGAAGTGATTTCCTGCATTCTGGTAGGTTTAGGGGTAGCATTCTGGAGATGGGGAATACCTACATTAATTCAAAGACATCCTGACTTAGGGCCTTCACAAGCGAACCTGCATTCTGCCCAGAGTGACTGAACTAGTTAAAACTAGAAACTAGGACTTTTGTAGCCTTTGTTGCATTATTACTTCATAGACACAAGACCCATTTTGGATTTAAAGCAAAATTCATGGTTGAAATAATTGTTAATTAATTGAAAATGTTTCCGGTTCCGGTGCGCCGTGAGATGGCAGCACTAACAAGAGCTCCTGGTCAACTCAGCAAATTTATGTGGTTTTACTTTTTATTACTGGTTTCTTTTTGCACACTTGGTGCTATCATACATTCTCCTCACAGCTGTTTACATCCCCCCAC
>OMKZ01055807.1:0-13291 GCA_900302535.1 Neoniphon sammara
GAGGCTCCGATGATCTCGGACTCCAGCTCTGATTCAAACCTGAACCCCATCCATGACCTGTGTGTGGACCCCGACTTGCTCAATGGCAACATGAACTGTGACTCCCCGCTGTCAGACACACAGCTGACCTGCAACCTGGAGGGCCAGTCGCCTAGGCAACCCAACAGCACAATCATCACGTGAGTAGCACATCATAAACTCACATGTGCGAATGTATACATTCACACACTTTCATTAAAATCAACCCTCTTCACTTGTCAATCATAGTCCTCTTTCCAGTAAGTGGCTCCATTTCCATGCAGGCTGCAGCTGCATTAACCCGACTAAACATCAGAGTACTAACATTCGGTGGTGTTGCTGCTTTATGAAATGCAGTCAGTCTGGAACTGAGAGTGTTCCCATTTTAATCAATAAAGGAACCATTTTGTATCTATCAGCTCATCTATCAGCTCCCTCTGCCAGTCATACAACCACATGATCTGTTCTCTCTCCCCTGCTCAGCCATTCACCCCTTATCAGTGTTATTATAGTTTAATGATTCCCACTGCCTGTAGTTTTTGTATTTTATTTTAGAATTTGAGTTCCATTTAAATTTTTGTGTTCATTCACAGGAAGGGTTAGATAGATTTTTTTTCTATAAATTCCATTTTAGTGTAGTTTTAAGTAGTTTTATTTAATGATGTCATTTTTTTAGTGTTTATAGCCAGTAGGGATGGGACGGTTACTGGTTTTGCCATAAATAGCGATAAAATATCCGACGGTTAGTCACACCATTTCATTTTTTAACTGTCACAGTAATCTTTTGATTAGCTTGTTTTTAAAAAGTCATGTTTTTTGCAATACTGTCAAGCATCAACTAGTCAAGTCTCCAGTCCAGTCAGTGCTACCATTTTGTTACTCCTATGCACATAATGGACAATTGATTTGTTTATATATGGTTGTGTTCTTTCAAACCTGCACTAGGGGCCTTGAAAAGTACCTTACAAGTTGCTATTTTCTCTTATCTGCTCTGTGCACGAGGTGCAGACTTCTCATGGCCGCAGCGTTAATCATCCATAATGCATTTGATATGCTTGTGTTGTGTATTTCATATGTTCTCATACAGCATCGGTTGTGTAATTATTTTAATGCAAACACTTCATATTGTTTATAATTTAAGTTGTGATTTTCAATACAAAACACAGTAAAATGATTTCAGTGAGTATTAGTAAATTTTTTTTTTTTTTTTTTTTTACATTTTCGGCACATTTCAACAATACCGCGCTCATACCACAATCTGTGATAAATTTGGCCACAATAATCGTGATTAGGAATTACTGTCCCATCTCTAATACCAGACTGCACTGCTAACAGCTGATTTGTGTACATACTGAAATATATTTTCCTTGCATGTCAGTCGTGAATTCACAGGTGATCTGGTACTGGACCTCTCTAGGGGATTCCCCACACTTCACTCACAGCACTGCAGTCTTTCTTTAGCTTATCTCAGTTGGTCTGGAAATTCTGTAGGATTTTAATTTGAGTTTAGTTTCAGTATTTTTTTAAGTTTATTTTTGAGTTTGCTCAAATGTTCATGGCTGTTTAGATTCAGTCTTACCTTTTGATTTAGTAAACTATAATAACCCTGCCCCTCACCCCTGTGTTTTTAACCTAACGCCTGTCCCTTCCCGTCCTCTCCCATGTCTCCCCTTATTCTTATCCTCTTCCTCCCCCACCTGTCATTCTGTTTCCCCCTCTCTCTCTCTGTGGCATCAGGACTGCTGAGCAAGTCCATTTCCTCTGTGTTCTGTTGTAAGTACTGTGTCACTGTGTGTGTGTGTGTGTGTGTGTGTGTGTGTGTGTGTGTGTGTGTGTGTGTGTGTGTGTGTGTGTATGTGTGAGTGAGAGTGTGAGTTCTGTCCTAGCTGTTCTAAATACAAGAGCACTTGTTTCTCTCAGAGACTCCACAGCCGTTGTGTCATCCACCTGATCTGAATTTCACTTAATGAAGGCAGAAAAAAGCAGGAGGAATAGAGTAGAAAGTAGAGGAGAGAATGTGCGCGATTAAGACTGAACAAGAGCGTATGAGGGAGAGAGAAACCTTGTAATTCCTTCTAATGCCCTGTGCAACTGTTCTTGCTCTTAGTTCAATTTGGCAACAGCTTGTTTCATTAATCTGCTTTTCTTTTCTTCTGTGGTATTCAACACTTTCAGCAGAGCGTGCGAGCTCAGCGCTGCAGAGCAAAGCAACCAGGCTTTCTGTCTCTTCTGCTTTGTCCTCTCACCATTACACCTGCTTTCATGCTTACACAGCATGCATGGGTCCACTTAGAAGCCCTATGGGACACTGCAGGACGCACACACACACACACACACACACACACACACACACACACACACACACACACACACACAGAGAGTTATGATCTGGTTAGAGTTAATACTGATGTTGTTGTTGACCTCCATCCTCCTTGTGCTCAGGAACTCCTGTAAAGTAAAGCAGAACCAGCCGCTGCAAACTGACGTTGGTGGACAGGTGAGGATTTACAGATTTAGTGTTTCTCATTTTCTAATACTTAATTAAATAACGTCTGACTCTAACCTGTAGGGGTCTTGAATATTTTGTTTACCTGAAAACGAACTGTACTTTGCAGAGCCTAATGCTCTCATAGAGAAAACTGCATTGTGTGTGTGTTTTCCTTTTCGTCTGTGGTTGAAGGATGACCATCGTGGAGGCCACGCCACAGACGAGGAGAAGCTGGCAAGCAGTGCCGGTGTCAAACCAGACAAGGACCAAAGCAGTGAGTCAGAAGGTCAACCAGTAGTTTAGTGGAGGGTATATGCAGGTTTATTGAGCATGCACACCTCTTTTCTGGACATTTAGAGTACTCCAACCTATCAGCCGAATAGTTATTGAATTATGTAAGAGTATGACCACTTCCTCCCCAGTAATCCACTCTCCTACATAGTAGTGCTGTAAACCCACCACATCAATTATCATTACAGCGAAGATCAATTTGATGTTGTGATCATGTGTAAAAATCTCAGTGCAGCTCAGTTAAGTTACTCTAAGAGGGATTTGGATCTGAAGTTTCGACTGCACAGCAACCAGATAGCTGACTGTTTTAGTTTAGGCGATGGTATGTTTCAGTTTCCCTCTGAGCAAACAATCAGCAGTGGTCGATCAATAACAGACAGAGAGAAGGTCATCTTTGCCTTCACTCAAACGCACCCAACATTAATCATCAACCCCACATATCAATTAATGCTCTATCGAAACTTGCGACAGTGTGAGCCAGGAGTCACGAGCTGTGTGGGCACAGTTCAGTTGTGGAGCTGCAGCATCTCAGCCGGACTGTGTTGGTGTGACAAAACACAGCCAGACTGCGCTGGTCCCCTCAGGCTCCATGTGACACAACTTCAGCCACTGACTGATCTGATTTTGGTGGACCTCGCTGTCACTGAGGTGCTGCAGTGGCCTGTGGTTATGTACTTTAGAGTGGCATGTTGGTATTTTACTGAGGACATTAACATTTAGTCTGAAATATTTATTGACCCAATATTCACCTTATTACTGACTCACACTGAAGTGTGAATACACAGCACACACACTGAAATTCATCATTGTAAGAAGAAGTGCTGGTTACTTTGTTGTGAATCCTGCAACAAATGTCTGCCTTAACATGTCATTTGGGTTCATGTTTGGTCCTCACAGTGATACTGGTTTCTTTCTTTTTTTGTTCCAGAAACAGTTGACAGTTTTTTGAACTAAAGCTGATTGTTCCACTATTAAGTTTCAGTACGTGATTCAAGAAAATTCTTCAAAGAGATTTGTACTGGAAACAAGTCTTATCATCTCACCCCACTGGCAGATATTTTAAGCTGTTTTCAGAAAAAAGGACACTGTAATCCTCTTTAATACTAGATTAAAAGGCTTGTTGAGATGTGTATTTTTGCAGTGACTCCATCAGAACATGTGGTGATCTTATGCTGGTATTACTTGTGAGATTATATAATTTCTCTCTCCTGTACTGCCACCTACTGGCCATGTTGAGAAATCAGCTTTTATCTAAGGCACAATACTACTGATCCTGAATTCTTCCTTTGATGAAATCATTTGTATGTTCACATGTAATATGTTGCTTCCTCCCAGGCCCAGAGTGCAGTGTGACACCCAGACCTGATGACTCAGACTGCTGCTCCAAGGTAAATAATAATGACATTTTATCAGTCATTTAAGTGCTGATGTGGCGCTCTCTACAGGCCCAAACACAGTCTATTAACATGCCATTTGTTATCACACCTCCACACAGTCACATCCAACCTTTCTCAGAGCTTTAGGTTTTACATTTACTTTACAAAGGCAGGTAAAATCATCATGAGAACACCAAGAACAGCAAACAGCCATGAACCAGACCGGCCAACTTTAGGAATAAGAGGAGAGCATATTTAGTATGTCCAATATTTTCACACACATACCAGAACTATAAACTGTATTGTACGAATTAATTTGGTTTGAGAGTTACTGAATGTAAGAGTTGGAATGTGTGATGTCATAATGATGTCACATAACACAGGAAGTGTTAAGTGTAGCTCGGCAAAATTAGGAAATAGCTTTTTTCCCTCCACTCATTATTGTCACACTGCTGGCTTATATTTTATCTGTTTTGACTATTTTGTCTGTTTGACAATTATTGATAAAAACAGAGTGCTCAGCTTCATATTTAAAAGTATAGGTACCGGTGTACACATGTTTTCTTCTGCTTGGGCTGTTAGCTTGCAAATGATAGACCTGTAGATTGTATTGTTATTTTTTTTTATGATTTTTTTTAAAGACGCCTTAAACTAAACCACTGCTATAGCCTCATCATCACAACTATTTGACTCAAACTTTAGTGGGTTTGTTTGGAATGGGAATGAAGCTATGTGGCAAATCTCATGCATTTTTATGTACAGCAAGGCAGTTTTAGTAAGAAAGAGATACTAGCAGAGCTGGTCAGCCCTTCATGATCCCACAAGTCACCACTGGGTGGGGCTGAAGCTCTGCTCAGTGCTCAGTGTGAACCGGGACAGTCAGTGCCAGGGAGCAGAGAGCCATGTCAAACCCAGACTCCTGCCAGCACCATGTCACTGCTCATTGTACTGGTTACATTGGCACATTGTGCTCAGTCTGAGGTGGTGCGGTTTGTGGTCGGGTGGTGCTGACTGAGAAGCAGTAAGACTCATGTAGGAGTAGAGTTCATGTGTCCCCTCTACACAGTGAAATCCGGTGTTAATTTACCTCTCAGAGTGTAAAAAATCAGCACGGTATCAGTACTTATATAAGTCGACATCCCTCAGAGTTAATTTAACACATTTTGATAGTCTTGAACAGCCGCCCTGAGACATATCAGCTCTGCGAGTGGACAAGCAACACAACTTGTCAACACTTGTCATCTCTACACTCTTGACAGTATAAAATCAACGCTTGCTAACTAGAACATTTTCTATGTGGTGTCATGAAGCCTTACTTTCCTTATGAAGTATTATACTGACTTGTGAATTTAATGAGACTTTTCCATATTAAATGATATATTGAGGACATTTGAGATATTGCAGTTTATATAAGAGGCAGGTACATTATATTTGGGGATGCAGGAGGGATGGTGTGACAGCTTTCCTGATATGATAGCTGCACTCCTGTGCTTTAGGAAAGCAGGAGGTCGGTTCATGTCGATCTGCTCAGATGACAGAGGGATTTGGATTATCATTCCGGAGATTAGAATATGACTGTCATAATCCAGGGCAGGGCAACTGGAGAGAGAGAGAGAAGGAGGCGAGTGTGAATAAGAAGTTTTTAGAGTAAATATTGGAAGAGGGATGTGAGAAGAAAGATGAGAGGCAAGAGAACCTAGAAATGAAGTTTGAGAAGATGAATGGAGGAGGGACTGAAGACTGAAGAGAAGGCACAGAGAAGGTTAGGAGAGAGAAATCACATGAGTTACATAATAAGACAGAGGCTTCATGTCCAAAAACAATTTAGGAATACCACAGAGCTGCAGTCCAGTCTTTTGTAAATATTACATTTGTGCATTAGAGGTCTTTATGGAGGAAACACAATTTAAAGAAATACTAGAAGTTAGGTTGACAGTCGGTGTCTTCAATATTATGTTGAACAAGTACCTTGCCTGAGTGGGTAAAACTAAATCAACTACCAGTTATCACCAGAGATGATAATCACCAAAATCAAGAAAAACAGGAATCTTGTGGATTATCATTTCTTAAAAAAACAAAAAAAACAAATAACTTGACAATAGTATTGATAGCTGTTACTTTTTATAATCCAAATTTTTGATCTAAAGATTTTAGATCATCTTGAAAAAGTGGGTTAACTCTACCTCCACTATCACTGAATGTGCAGTAGCTGATGATGGACTAAAAATCTGGTTTCCCTCTCCCTCGCTCACCAGTACGAGGATCCCTGCCAGCTGAAGAGCAAGTCAGCAGGAGGCGAGATGCAGAAAACAGGAAGTCAGGTCCTGGACTCGATCTGCATCAGCGGGGAAGAGAAACAAGCCGTTCTCACCCTCATCAGGGAGGAGGTTCGTCGTCCCCTTTCACACACTCATGTCATCAGTGTGTTTGCTTTGTCCTCAGTGGACTGTGAATGTGTTTTGATGGGGGTTTCTCTTTCAGATCATCACCAAGGAGGTGGAGGCCAGCGACTGGAAGAGGAAGTACGACGACAGCAGACAAGAAGTCATTGAGATGAGGTGAAGAAACTTTACTGAGCACTTTTATGTAGTCAGTTATTTTGGAGAAATGAGCATGATTGACTGACCTGAGGTGAACTGGTGTAGAGAGGACTTTATACATGCATGTTAGAGAGCCAGCACTATGCTCTCTGTATTTTATTTTTCTGAGTGGAGAGATAAGAGGGAGAAAGAATAGAGTTGATACAAGAGAAAAGGTTCTTGCAGGCCTTGGCAAGTAGGGAAATTTTGGTTGTAAGGATGTTTAAACCATTAATAAATCATCTGGGACTTCTTGACCTGTTTGATGTTTTGGACTTGGAGTCTAAATTGTCTTAGAAGTAACAGCATGATGATGTATAAATTATATTAAAGAAATACACAGTGTCCCATTATGCTGAAGGAGTCTCATTAGGTTTTTTCTTATTACAGGAAAATTGTTGCAGAATATGAGAAGACAATCGCTCAGATGATCGGTGAGTGGAAGTGTTAATATGCATGTTGATGTATGATCCACAGTTAGTTGTAAATAGTTTTCAACAGTCTAAATATTTGAACTCTGATGATCAGCTGTGTGTTAAAATACAAGAATCACAAAATTATCAGTGTTCTCTCTCAACAACAGTCTCTTTTACTATTTTCAGAGGATGAGCAACGCAACAACTTGAGTTCACAGAAGGCTTTGCACAAAGTGACGATGGAGAAGGAATCTGCCCTGACAGACCTGAACTCTGTAGAGCGCTCTCTCTCTGACCTGTTTCGGCGCTATGAAAACATGAAGAGCACCCTGGAGGGCTTTAAGAAGGTAAGGGGTCAGAGGACGGGTTCCTGTCTGGATAAGTGCTGAGAAACTGACCTTTTCAAGTGCTAAGATAATCAGGTATTAGAAGCAGATATCAGAGGACAAAAAGAGGGTGGGAGGGAATAAATGTGGAGGGTAAGTCCATCACTAAGGGACCATGGTGGCCTTGGGATGACAGAAGTGAACTTTTTACCAAATCTGGCTGTCTAAACTCCTGGAATAACACTGTCCCATCTCTCAACTACCAACCATCAAAGAGCCCTTGATCAAAACCAGGGTGTGTGCAGGTCCTTAAAAAGTTTTAAAATGGCTTAAATTCAATTTTACACATTTAATGTGTAAAATGTGTAACCTTAAAGGTCATTAAATAGTCTTACATTTGAATTAATGATGTCTTATTTCAACATAAACATACATACAAACATAATCTGTTTTTTTTTATCCATTTATTTCTTGAGTCAAAATTATTCAAGCATCACAGTCAACATTTCTGATGTTATAAAACTCTTAAGTATACAGCTGAACCTGACACAGCCTTTATACTTACCTGTCTGTTGTCTAAAATGCCTCTTGTAGATTAAACCAACACATTTTATACTTAGCTGTCATATTCACCTGTAGAGCAAAATCTTTGTACTAACCTGGCTGATTTTTGTGGGGAAAAATAAATGGTAGATTTAGATGGTTAGAATAATCTTTTTCATCTTTTTCACCCTATTCCTACTTAATACTTACCTCTGCACTGGATCAAATATATAGGATTTGACTTTATACTTAACTGTAACACTCATTTGTATGTATGTATATATATACTGTAACACTGGATACTCTCTGTTTCTCATACAGAATGAAGAAGTGCTAAAGAAATGTGCTCAGGAATATCTGGCCAGAGTCAAACAGGAGGAGCAGAGATACCAGACACTCAAAATCCATGCAGAGGAGAAACTAGACAAGTAAGACTTGAAAGGAAATCTCACCTTGATCTCACCTGACATAAAACACAAATCAGTTTTATGATTTTGGTATGTTGTTATTTATACGTCTCTGGCTTTCTCTCCCTTCCTGTGTCTCTCTCAGGGCCAATGAGGAGATCGCGCAGGTTCGTGCCAAGGCGTGCTCAGAGAGCATGGCGCTGACCGCCAGCCTGAGGAAGGAGCAGATGAAGGTTGAGTCTCTGGAAGGAGCCCTGCAGCAAAAGGTCACTGGCACTCTCATAAAGCTCCATGCCAGTTCTATACAATATGTTTAAATGCAATTATATGAGGTCACATTATAACATATGTATATATTTGTATTTTATTGTAATGCTCAGAGATTTACATAGACATTTCTCATTCTGTTGTGTCATCACAGAATCAAGAGATTGAGGAGCTCACTAAGATCTGCGATGAGCTGATTGCTAAAATGGGAAAAATAGACTGAGAGACACTCGTGTGAATCAGCCAGTACTGTCCCTCCAGTCCTGCCTACAGCCTGCAGTGAACCCTGCGCATGATCCCGGCCAAGATGCAGCTCTCCTTCCCTGTGCCAGCCCTGCATCTTGGAGACTGCTTATGTACAGGTCAACTCCATGTCTAAAGTAACCTCCTGTGTACTCCAGCTGAATGCAATACTTGTGAGCAGAGCGGTAATCTGTACATGCTAAATATTGCTTGAGTTGGGACACTGTTGTGTATGGTCATTTTATTTTGGTTGTATTTTTTTAACCCTTTATAAAGCCACTTGGTTCCCTTATCTTTTCGTCCATCATGACAGTGAAGCAGCAGCCTGCTTGTGTCTGCGCTCAGATTGACTCAATGGCTAAATTTTCAACATCAGGTTTTATTCAAGTAATTGCTGTTTTAGAGCTGCATTTAAATTTATACTTGGATGGACTTTTGAAAAGGAGCATTCATGAAATATGTGTTCCACGAAATTTTTTTTTTTTTTTTCGAGTGTAAATATGGCTTTTACTCTGCAAGAGGAGATGCTCAGGGGAAATAGCGAGGCAGAATGAGGTCAGGGTTGAAGTCTAGTTGCACAAGAGGTGGACTGGAGGGAAGATTTTAGGTGTTCGAGGAAATGGAAAGCTTTCATTAACCTCCGAGGCCTTGGTGTATCCAGGAGGTGCACTGCGCTAGAATGAGTCTGGACCACAAGTGAATCAAATAGGAGCTGCAAATCATTCGGGTTGATGACATCAGGACAATTTAGGTGGTTTTACATTATTTGTCAGCCACAGATAAGTATGTATAATTGGCTATGAAGACTTTCTTTTGATAATCTAAACTTAGTGGCACTCACTGTGTTTGAAAAAAAGTATAACAAGTCTTTGTAACAACTGTTTGACTGTTTTGTCTAGACACATAGTAGGGCAAAGTTGCCTCTCAGCGATTATCCAGTATCAATTTTGTAATTTAATTGCTTAATAAAGTTGGCACTGATCTTTTCCAATCAGCACTCAGAGGAAGAGTGATATGGTGAGAGGGAAACCAACTCCACTACAGCTGGTGATGTTGCCACAGAGCTAAAAATCCTAAACAAACTGGAAATAGTTGAATTAAATGACTTTATATTTTGAATTAAGGTATTTGAACCTATTATATTACTGGTAAGTGCTGCAATACTATATCCATTTAATGTTTTTTTCCTCCTTAAACCATTACTTTATCACATTACAGATTATGAGTGATCTAGTTTCTGTCCCGTAATCACACTTACCTCTTGCCACTGATACATGCAGGGAAGTTATTGAAGAATTTGACAAAGTTTGAATTGAACTGTTTGGTATGTAGCTGATAAGTGACGATAACAAAGACTGTTCAGGAATAACACAAGGTCACATGACTGTATTTACAGCTCTGCACTCTAGTTATTGTAACAGAGAAATACTGTGTCTTTGCATGTTTGTTTTCATAGCTTTCATGATTCTCAGAATGCAGATTGGTTTCGATACGTTACTAAGTATTGCTGTGTTTGGCACATTGCTCCAGTGATACACACCTCCACCTACATTAGACGACACAGAGGAGGTTGTAATTGTGTGGATCCAGGACTGGACACACACCCCTTAATGTGCCAGTTTTTCTTTGTGCCATTTTCATGTTACATTAACCTCCAGTTTGTTTTTCTTTCAGAGAAATATTACTTTTCTGTATTTGTATGTCAGTGTTCCCTTCCTGAATTATTGTTTGATATTTGTAAAATAGAAATAGCGATCACACACCTGTGATGACATATTGTGGACTAACAGCGTGAGTGCGTGTACATTTGCTTGAATAAATATAAATATAATTTGTTCTACTACAAAGTACTGCTTGCATTATTTCTATCAGTTTTTATATGAGTCTTTGTGAATATCTTGTACTGCATTGGGGGCATTGATCTGTTCAGGGTTCAGACACTTTGACCGCCACATGAATTCTCACAAAATATCTGTGTCATCTCATTCTCGGCCTTGGCCTCATTATTGATAATACACAACAACACACACACAAACACTCATACACACTTGACTGAGGCGGTAACGCATGCCAGGAGGGAATAATGACCTTGAGCTCCTTTGGCAGCTTCAGCATCCAGAGACATTATCCACCATTTGCCAGCAGACAGAAAACAAGCCGAGCAGGATGAATACTGTAACCAGAAATGACCTCAAATTCAGTTTACCACAAGTTTGACTGTCTAGCTGTAACCATGCACCGCTGTAACTGTGTCCCTCTGTTAAAGCTAGCATGGTTAAGTCAATTACCACAGTGTGCTGGCTGTGCAGCATTGATACAGATTACCGCGATAAGACCTTAATGCCCCCCAGACACCTTCTCCTCTCCGTCCCCTCGGTCAGAAACTCCTCTCAGCTCATTCACTCCCTCGGACTCTCACACACACGGTGACCCGTCAGCCAGCTGCCATGAAGACTGCCCTGATCCTGCCGCTGCTCCTCTCCCTGGCCTGCCACAGTAAGTTTATACACCGCTGCCATACCTGTGCAGGAGTTGTGGGAAAATCTGAAGCGTGGTGACTATTGATGAGTGGCTGGCAAACCCATTGTTATGGTGTTAGAGGAGGCTGGCAGTCTAAAAAGCACTGTGATTTAGAGGAGCCAGGATTTCTCTTTCCGAACAGCAGGCCACAGCTGCTTGGTTGAGGAAAGTTCACTCCCTCAGTAGCAAAACAATATTAGCTTAAGGCCAGCATTTATATTGTGAATGTTTGGGACTTTTGCCATATAAATTTGCCACAAATTTAAAACCTCAGGGTTCAAGTGATGTATATGTCTGCCTCCCAAGCAATAAATTTGGCCTCATGAAACTTGGTAAGCGTAAAACTGGGAGTACAATGTATACATTTGTACTTATATCTAACAGGTTGTTGTGACACTGAGCAGCTGTGGGATTGTCTGAGTCCCATTGGTCAGCAAAGGGCCAGCTGGCCATGCAGGGATTTATTGTGTTTATACCTCTGTATGCATGTGTGTGTGTGTGTGTATGTGTATGTGTGTGTGTGCATGCGCATGTGGGATGGATGGACAGATAGATAAATGCTTGTGTGTGTGTGTGTGTGTGTGTGTATACGCATATGCTTGCCTGCGATTGCACAAGCTGCTTATTCTCAAATCAGATGCTCTTTCCTGTCCTCACTGTGCAGGCCACGCCCTTAAATGTCACATATGTGTGGCGGCCAATGAGGATGAATGCAACAAGCAGGGCTCTTCCCCCTGTCCCATGTATTCTGACGCCTGCTCCACCATCACAGGACCTGGTGAGTAAAGAAACACACACAGAAAGATATAACACAGAGTTCTGATGGATTGTTTTATTATGTTTTATAATGATTGTTTCATTAGTTTTCACACTACTCATTGATTTTATCCTGATCTCTGCTTGGCTATATGCATGATTTTTGTTTTCTGCTTTGTTGATCGTGTTTTCTTTTGCCTATGCACTTTGGTCGGCTTTGGCTGTTTTAAATGTGCTACAGAAATAAACTTTGACTCGACTTGACTTGGACTCTATACTAAGAGAGCTCTTCTGATGCGCTCAGATATCACTAGATGTCAGCATTACACTGACAGCCAGCTGTTTGTTTGACATTTAGGAGTTAAAGGAAGCTAGTGTTGTTTCAAATAGCAGTTTTGCTGTTTCCATTGACGACGTATGAGTTCTCAAGTCCTATAAAACCATAATAGTCTTCATTTATGTTCCAGCTTCTGTGCAATATTTCACCAGTAACCAACAAGATCCTTGGAAAAATGTCAAGAAATACAAGAGTAGTTGTATACTTTGTAGATATGTAGCCTATTAATTATTCTGTCAATATTCTGTCTTCTTTCTATGTTTGTTTGTGTATGTGTATGTGTGTGTGTGTTGTGTGTATGTCATGGTAAAGCCTCAGCCCCTACATCCTCTCATTATTTGAGGTTGCTGGATATGATCCCAGCAGTTTCTACTAACCACAGACCTCTCCATGTCTTTGAGCGTGTGTGTGTGTGTGTGTGTGTGTGTGTGTGCTTGAGAATAGGAGAGTGTGTAGGAGGGGACAGATGAGTACTGACAAAGTTCAACTGGTTCACAGCAGCATGGCAGGGAAGAGCATTAACGCAAGCGCTAAAACTGTGAAAGTTCATCTGCCTCCAACGTCTTGTTTTGCTGTTCTGCGTTTCAGACACGGTGATGAAGCTGTGCACCTACAAGGCTTTCTGCGACAGGGCTTACAGCGGCAACACTGGCACCAAGATGGAGTGCTGTTTTAGCGATGACTGTAACGGACCCCATAAGAGCCACAGCCACAGGGGTCACAA
>OMKZ01055807.1:15956-18456 GCA_900302535.1 Neoniphon sammara
TTGTTTGCCAGCTGCAAGTCAAGGGCATGCAGAGTAGTCACACACACACACACACACATACAAACACACACACACACACACACACACACACACACACACACACACACACACACACACACCTACCTGCATCAAACACAGCCCTTTGCTGCCTTTGCTGCTCAGCAGCCTGACCTCAGCAGCAATTAGGACCCTCCAGACACACACACACACACACACACAGATGGAGCAGAGACAGAGGCAGTAGTATTGGTAGTATTTCTTTCTTTCTTTCTTTCTGAACATTAATTATGCTTTCTCTTTTACCTCTATCTTTCAAAAAAAGGAAACATGAGAAATGACATTTTTTGAATTAACTTTCGTTAGCATAACAGAATGACACACTTCTCCAGTGATGGTGAGGTGTCTTTAGAAAAATAAGGTGACATATGAACTTTGGCTGCATGTTGCTGCAGTTTGGGGATCAGCCTGCTCTCACATTGCGTAAGGACTCTTCTTCTTAATGATGTAGTGTTCCTTCAGTAATGAGTACAAGTGGTTCCCCTTTAATTCACTGTGTGGCCAACAGTGGCCTTATATCAGTGTTTTGGAACCAGACTGTGCTACAGTCCATTGTATTGTGTTTAAACATCAAATTAAAACACATTGGTGTTGTGATTGTGTTCATTCTTGGCGCTTCATTACTGCTGGCTGAGGAAACGCTTGATGGACGGATGGCTTGATAGACAGATACAGTAGATGGTGTGCAAGAGAGACGGATGCATGTTGTCTTCTCTATCAGAGGTAGCAGGGGTCTTACTGTGGTTGCCCACCATTGCGGAATGAATATAGATGAAACTCTGTCTCTACAGTTGTCAGCTAGTACCTACTGTTGCTTCATTACCACTGGGAGAGGAGTGGGGGGTGTAAAGCAGAGGAGGGAAGTGTGTGACAGGAGCAGAGAGAGGGGTTGAGGGGAGGAGAGAGGAGGGTTGACTTATTTATCATTATTGAGCTGTGAGAGTACGCCGAGCGAAACACACACACACACGCACACACAGACAGCCTTAGGGACCAGACACTCATCCTCAGACCCAACCTGCCTCCTTCTCTTCCTGTCTCTCCCTCTCCCCTATACCTCTCTCCACCCCGCCTCTCTTTCTCTTCCTCACTGGCTGATTTTCCCATGGTTGCAGGTATATTTGCCACTTTACAAAGCTGTCTAGTTTAACTTTTTCTTGGGGGCATTATATTTCCTGTAGGCAGCAAGGTGGCCCCTCTGTAGCTTTCTATGCTCCCACTTTAAAAGACACCAAATTGCTTGAGAGGCAACTATATCATTCATTTTGCATAAATAGCAACCAAAAGACATTTTAGGAATAAAGAGAAAGAACATTTTTCAGCTTGACAACTTTACATTTTAAATTTTGCTAGCGAGTTTTGCATGGGTTACATGTCACCTAATGCAACGTACAGTGCAAGGTTTCCATGAATTCAACACTGGAAACTGTTACTGTATGTTGACAAAATTATCTGCCCACTCAGTCATAATGGTAATACAGAAGGTTAGTATTACAGTAAGCAAAGAATTATCTTGAATTAGAGAAATTGCCTATTGAAAGAAAGTGAAAGTGGTATTGGCTGTGTTTATTTTGAATATAAAGTATGTTTTAGCTGGATTCAACCCTGTCTGCCTTTTGATATTTTTAAGCAGTTGTCTAGTCTTTGTTTTAGTCACAGCTGTATTAAGTCAGTGAGGCTGACATCAGAATAAGGTTTGAACAAAAATGGGCAGCTTCTGCATCACTGGCCCAAGCTGAGAGACATCATCGGCACCCTTCCACAGGGCAATAATCACTGGGAGCCACCCACATTCAACCATGGGGAAAGGCCAAGTCAAGGGAGAGCACATTCATGGTCCAGGCAGAGATAAGGGACCAGGAGGAGGAGCACAGGAGGTCATGAGTCATAGAGCTAGGACACCTGGACAAAGTGTGATCTCCCCAAAAGGAAAATAACATGCGCTGATCTCTGGATACTATATCTCATTCCTGCTGGGGGGTGTATATGACATGGCGATGTGGTGCAAGACTGCAAGGACAAGGGCTGGCGAGCATGTTTGTTTCCAATAGAGGTGCAGTGCAGAGGATAAGTGCTGTCAACAATAGGGCTGAGAGGGACAGAGAAGAAAAAAGCCGCTTGTAGGTTGGAGGATGCAGCTGAAAGAGCCTCCTGTTGGTTATGGAAACAAAGGGAGGAGCTTATCTTTAAACCAAGAGGAGATGGACAGTGACTTGGCCACTGCTGCTGACCCTCCAGCAGGCGAGTATTACAGCTCAGGTTTGAAAAAACTTGATGAATATTGGACACCGTCTGATGTGATCTCTTCCACACACACAAACACACACACATAAAGATCTTTGTGTGTGTGTGTGTTTATGTGTGTGTGTGTGTGTGCGCGCGCGCTACAGTCATTAGGAAATGACTGAGGGAAAGACACTCTATGATGTATTCAACTTTCAGT
>OMKZ01055807.1:20956-28178 GCA_900302535.1 Neoniphon sammara
AGGGAACTAAATACATTGTGTGGATTTTGGCATGACATTTATTTCAGTAATTTCCAAATGCATTTAATATTAAACTGGTTTTGTGAGAATTTTACTACAAAAAAGAATAAATGCTATCAACAGATAGCGCACCTCAAGGCTGAGTAGTGAGGTTAAAATTGAAATACATGGAATTTAACTTTATATTTATTTATTTATTTATTTATTCTTGAGCTTTTGGTGGTTGTGGAGAAAACACAAGGAAATGTCATATAGACAGTTGTGAGCCTCTCTGAGAAAATTCCCTTTTCCCACTGACAGATACAAAATAACTTTTCATATTAAAGCAAAATGAGCTCAACTTGAGATAGATACGTTATAACAAAGGCTGCAGAAATGTCAGCTATGATCTACATTAAATTCTAATACAAAAACATGTAAGTTAGTTCCCCATTACATGTGATTACATGTGCAACGACAATAAAGATGAATCTAATCTAATCTAGTTTAAAAAACAGGCTCTTTACAATTCCTGAGAAGAAGCCACAGTTTTGCAAGATTAATTATGTCATTGTATCATATCATCAGTGTCCCACAAAACCACAAAATCAATTTTATTTATTCACTCTGTCTCTGATGTTGCCTTGCCTGGTGTAGAACATGTTAGCTGACGCTGGAACCAAGCCATATCATTGAGAAGTCATTGAAAAATTTTAAACATTCATGGGCAGCAGTGAGAAAATTAACCCCATTTTTCCTCATTTTCTGAAAAGTTGACTTTGTGTAGATGTGAGTTTTCAGTAGGACATTGTGTAGTAATAATCAGTGTGAACTTGTTTCTTTTACTGGGAAAAACTATAATGAGAATAACTTGCTCTCCTGCCATTTCTCTCTCTGCATCATAATGATAGACTTTCTTGCATGAGCTGCTACTTGTTTCTCACCACATGTAATCTCTCTCTCTCTCTCTCTCTCTCTCTCTCTGTAGTTCCTGGCAGGGCTACAGTCTATTAAACACACAGTCAGTGGGTGCTCCCCCGTGGGCTCATTAGTGAACCGGCCCGCATGGCCTGGGGAATGCTGGAACAGACCATTCTTCTGGTTCCCGGAGGGGTGCCAGAGGATTCATTAGATTGTCGTTCTGCGTACTCCCATGGTGTTGAATAGACGATGTGATGTCCTATATTGGATTAATGGGTTGGTTATTTGAGCTATTAGTTATGATTTAAGTTCCCATGTGGCTGAAAAGGCTGTTTTTCATTTCTACAGAATGTGAAATAACCCTGGAACAAAGCTGAGCCATTGATGCATTGTTAAATGTCAGAAGTACATGGGTGTCCAAGAGAAAATCAAGATATTTCTTGATACTTGAAAAGTTGACTTTTTGGTTTCTGCAGGACAGGGGCAAAATACAGTGCTGTTGAGTGACTGCATAGTCCATATGTGCCGTCTGGTGAACTTTTTGTCAACTTTTTTTTTTATTTAAAATTCATACATTTATTCATTTTTTATACTTGCTTATTTCTAATCATGGTTGTGGGGTGCTGGAGCCTATCCCAGCATGCTTTGAGGGTAAGGCAGGGAAAGACCCTGGAGAGGTCACCAGTCCATCACAGAGTGAACACATACAGACAAACACACTCACATTCACATGTGGAGGCAATTTAGAGTCTCCAAATCACCTGACCTGCAAGTTTTTGGACTGCAGAATAAAACCAGGCTAACATGGGGAGAACATGCTGCCTCCACACAGAAAGGAGCAGGACTGGGAGTCGAACCCAGGATCTTCTTGCTGTGAGGCGACAGTGCTAACCATTGAATCACTGTGCCGCCCTGATTTAATTTTATTTGAAATAATAAATAGACAACAACCTGCATGTACCACCCAAACTCACTGTCACCTCTCATGAATCAATAAGCTTTCAGTCTAAATGAAGATGGGCAGTGACTCTGCTGTTCTGACTGGAGTAGGAAGGTCATTCCACTGTTAGGGAGCCTAGAGGGAGGAGAGTTGTGTCCGAGTTGCGTGCTGACCAGGTTGCCACAGGCGAGAAAGGAGACCCAAGTGGTTTGAAGTGGCAGAGCGCAGAGCCAGGGCTGACATGCAGGGCTGGACCCTGGCCTGGAGGTATGGGGGTGCGGCTCCCTTAGCAGCCTCCCATTTCCCTAACCTGCCTTAAGGACTTAAATCATAAAATGATAATGAATTGATGCTCTGTCATGTCTTGAATGCAGTGCGCTGCACTTGCACAAGCAGTCATGGACAATCAGTACAGTGTGTGTTAAATATGCAACACTTACGTAGAATAATAATTCCGTTGTCTGTCATCTGCAGCACTGTTGAGAAAAGCAGAATGGCAGCCATTACCAATGGTAAATTTATGAATCAGCTATAATTAAAAACCTGTACATTTTGTTAAATTGAATGAAGTTAACGTTGAGATTCATGAATAGGCTCTATTGTGTCTACTATCTAGGGAGTGTGGTTTCTCAGTGATGTAAGGCAGTGAAACCACAATAATAACCTGACAGAGTCAATCACTTCTGTTCTACTTCCTGTCTCTCCCCACAATGACTTTCCTGGTGAAAAAAAAATTCTCAGCCAAAGAAATTTCATTAGTCTGGCCCCATTCTCTGAACACAAACAACTATTCTCTCAATCAAATATACGTGCATAGACACACACACACACACGCACACACACACACAGGAAAAGGTGAGCAGACACATGCAGTATACAGGCACACTGTCCACATGCAGACATACATACACACAGTGCAAACCTCTCCGTGTCCTGTGTTGAAGTGATGTTGAGGTAATCTAATTGTCAGTTTGTGACTGTGTTAGCTTTTTGTTCATCGCTGCCTTTTGCTGTATGGAGACATTATTCAATTGTCGAGTTTAGAAATTCACAATGAAAAAGAGAATGGCTTGAACACAATGGCTGCATTAAATTGTAGAAAGGGAAAAAAGAAACATTTTGGGCAATAGCACCAGGAATGTACCCTGTCACTGGGATGTGCACACAAGCTCACACACACACACACACACACACACACACAACACAGTGGTATGAATACAAACATATATATACATATATTTTGTATATAAAGAGGAGAGACACACTACTGGGCTAATCTAATTTTCAGTATTTGTGTTGCCTCTTTAGTTGCATCCAACCTGTTTCTCTGCACATACTCTTTCAGAAATGTCAAATGATGTGTTACTGATTGTCTCTATACATATGTATGTGTGTCTGTCTGTCCAATAGGATGATCCCGTAGTTCAGCACATGGCTGCTAAAGCCATAGAGAACATCTCCAGCATTGTCTCTGGCCCCTCCCACAACCTGGTCAGCGCAGAGATAGGCCCCGCCCTCTGGTACCTGTTCACTCACTCCACTGTGGAGGCTGTCAGAGCCACTGCCATCTCTGTAAGGTTTCATACATTTCACGTACACACGCACACACACACACACACACCAGTCTCTACAAAGTCACACATACTCTCTAAAATACACACCGCAGTTTCTAAAAGTTTATATGCGTATGCCATCTCTATAAACTAACACATACAAATTCACACCAAACCTTGTTTTCTCATTACTTTGAGGAGATTGGAAAGTCAAGCAGTTTGTAGGAATGGGAAACCATTTGTGTCATTTACCAAGTCATCTAGAAAACCTCTCGCTTGCATTTGAGGCAGGTTTAAACAAGTTCAAATGCTGGAACACTTTTACATTTTTTGTTTGGCACGGATCCACATTGAGAGGTAGGAATAAATGGGAACACATGCTTTTTTTATGATTATTTTTTTGACATTTTTGCTTTATTCAACAGCGACAGTAGAAAGAGACAGGATAGATGGGGAGAGAAAGGGGATGACATACAGCAAAAGGTGCAGGTTGGAATTGAACCTGCACTGCCGTGGTAATGATACGTGGTACATGCTCTACACGGTGATCTACCAGAGTGTACCTGTCACATATGTCACTTTGAGAGACCAGTCAGCTTCTCTACCCTCTGAATTACTGAGTGATTTAGTTGAACTCCAACATACATCATGATGTGTACTCTTCCAAAAAGAGTTTAGGTGTTTTTTTTTTTACTTTCGACCCTTGCATTCTCATGAATGAAGACCTTAATCTAAGTTGCTTTTTGTATGCCTTTGGTCATTTTATGTTGTTTTGTAGTGGCATCTTGGCATATATTGTGTAAGCTATGCTGTTTGCTCTCATGTATTATAGCCTAATGTTTAAATTGTTTAGTTGTCTCTTCATTTTGTGATCTATTCAGTCTCTACACATTATGCAATGTCTTGTATAGGCTATTGATCTTTTTGTTAGTGCCTTATTGACGAAAGTCACTTAATCAAATTCTAAAGGATTTACAGTTTGGTAAACACTGATGTATAATCAGAGCCAGATGTGTGCTCAGTCTTATTTGAGACTGATGAATGGATCTACCTGAAAACACTTTCTCATTTTTCAGTTTGTGCACTGTGCAGATTTTCTTTCTTCCTCTGTTTTTTTGGACATTCATGGCCTATGTCTAAGTAATCCAAAGACATTCCAGGATTACCCTGGTGACTTTTTCTTCCAGTGTGTAAGCTTTCTCTTTTTGAGCTCTATTTGCCATTTGGAGCTGACTCTCCCCGTAAACATATAAAAACATGCAACTCTGTTAGTGATAGGCACAGATGCTGAATGGCATTTACACCCCAGTGCCTGATTGTAAATGTTGTCAAACAGACAGTCTGCCTAATCAGCAATCTGTTTGTTGCTCCTCGTTTGGTAGCAATACAAGCCTAGCATCAGGGGCTTCAAAACTTTTAACTACATTGAGTGCACAAATTATTGGCACCTGATCCCCGCATTACATTACTGCTCAGGTGAATTTTAGCGAGAGCTGTATGATCTCTTGTTGAGTTTACCTATTAAATCCCCATCTTGCCCTCTCTTTCGCTGCGTCTCTCTCTCTCTCTCTCTGTCTGTCTGTTTCTGTGCATCTGTCTCCAGTCTCTGTCCAGGCTAACTCGGGTTGTCCCAGTAGTGTTCTTGGCAGTGATTGACAGCTGTGGCCCGGCAGCCATCTTGGAGGGCATGAGTGGAGCAGGGGTCAGAGTCCAGCAGCACCTGCTCACTGTCACGGCTACTGCACTACTCACCTCACGCACTCACACACACCGGATCGCACAGAACAAGGTGGGTGCACACACACACACACACACACACACCTTTTTTAACATGTCAGAAAAATCCAGGCACAGTTGTCTTGAATTGTCTAGTTATTAGAATAATCTGTGTTTCAGTTCCCATCAACAGTAAGGTCAGGAAAAATAAAATATGGGCAAGGCTATATCATGCTGTTTTGTTCCTGTGAAAAATGCAGTTATTATATCGCTGCATTTTGGCCTGAGTTTGGGGTTTGAGGTGCTGAATGGAAAACTGTCATGGGCTATAGTGGGCTGACATACAATAGCTGATGTAACTTGCTGCTTGCTTGACCTAATCACTGTGGCTGTCAATGAACTGGTCATTTATTGTCATAATGGCAGGCTTACCGTCTCTCTTTGTAAAATGTTGCATTTTTCTTAGACTCCTGACCCTTACAGTGGTTGATGGTCTATGCTAACATCCGATTGGCTGTCACAGTCAGACCTTGTTAAATGTAAAAGAATGTCCAAATTCTTGATGCCGTACCCCGTGAGGAAAACATATAGCGTACACTTGCCCTTAGGGAATTGTTTATCCTTCCTTCTATCCCTCATAGTCACTGTGCCACTCTGCTGCCTCATTTTGCTCACATTGTAATGCTTTGTTTCACTCCACCTGCTAGATTCAGTGAAGTGTTGAGGGAGCTTCACAGTACGTGGTAACATCACTAACAGGGACAGTTTGACTGTAGGACAGGGTATTGTAGAAGCTCTAAGATAACACAACAACCTTAAGGAACAAACACAGCCCTCCCCTTACAGTTCATGAACTAATACTGAACTGTGGATGGACTAATTTGTCAGGAATGACTAATTTAATTTTTAATAAGACAGCCCATCTAGTGTGTATGTGAAGTGCTAATCTTGGTAAGGCAGAGGGGCTGAAATTGATTTGAAGGTTTTTCACTTGGAGTCTGGCATTGGTAATTGACTCTGAACTGAATTTATTTGCATTGAACATTTCCAATTTAACACTAGAATACAAACTTAGTACTTCAACTCTGCTCTAATTATACACTGATATGCATTCACACCCCCTCCTCCCCCCTCTCTCTCCCCTGGCACAAAGACAGACAGTCCAAGAGTTTGTTTACCCAGAACTCTGTGTGTGTGTGTGTGTGTGTGTGTGTGTGTGTGTGTGTGTGCATGCATCCTAATTTGTGGAGTGTGTCAGTATCTGGGCTAATTGGCTGAATGAACGCACTGCAGCCGTCTACTAGAGCAAAGCATTATGGGTAGTGGGGAGGGACTTATCAGCTAGGAACACACTACTGGGCTTTGAAATTAATTAACTCGGTATGTCGCTGCATACACACACATACATGCACTTACTCCCACCAATGCGTACACACACACACACACAGAGCCAGTGGTGTATGGTGTTGGTGATAATGATAATGGTAATGAATGTTGGCCGGTCAACAATTTTTCAAACCAGCTACTGCCGTTGACTTAATGCTGAGTGAGTAAATGTCTAAAGTAGCTGTAGGCAGGAGTGTGTGTGTCTGTGTGTATGTCTGAGTGCATGTGCGTGTGTGTAGCATGGTGATGATGGGAGGGGGCTCTCAACTGATTATGTTTTGGTGTGGTATTTGACTTAATATCAGAAAATTAAAATACATTTCTCCCTGATCACCCTAAAGGAAAATGTAAAATTATTTCATTTTTCTGTGCATAATTTATTTGAATAATTTGTGTATCTTTTCCTTGCCAACGGTTTCTAAATAGTCTGATGCTTGTTCCTAAACAATGTTTTATCTCAGGGAGTCTTGAATTCCCTATTGCTGTGCATAACTCACCTAGATGGGATACCACTTAAACACTTGTTAATTATTTTACAATTAAAGTTTGTTCCATACACTGAAATGTGCCTGACTCGCAAAACATAGCCTCATCTTCCCAACACAAAACACTCACACAACCAGACTGTAGATGACTTTCCATTCATTCATCTGTGTGTGTGTGTTTGTGTGTGTGTGTGTGTGTGTGTGTGTGTGTGTCTTCCAGGATTTGGTATTGAAGGTCCTGC
>OMKZ01055809.1:9616-26683 GCA_900302535.1 Neoniphon sammara
ACCAAACTGAACGTGCACACAGACACAGGGGTCTTGCATGCTATCTAGCTGTTGATCTGGTACTTTGGCCATAGTTATCACTTTTATTCTTTATATATCCACCATTGCCGTTTAAAGGGCTAACCCCAGGACCCATGATCCAAGTTCTCCTTTTCGGTACAACCAAAGTGTGGGTCTTGGATGTCTTGGGCCTCAACTAGTCTTTTCTTATGTTCTGTCTCTGTCTAGCCTTGTGTTCATCTTGTGATTTTATTCAACTCTTATTATGGGCCTGAGCCCATGCCATCTAAAACAGTGGAATGGAATCCTTTGTTCTCTGTGAAGAAAGTCAGCCATTGAATTGAGTCTCCCACAGTTCTCCAATTAAGTCTTCACACATATGGACCAAGCAATTGTCTTAATTGTCTATCATTTGAGAGGCTTGTAATTTTTTTTTTGAACAAAGTTATTTGCATTATAAAAACCTAAACAGTCTGTCAGACCATCCTGGTGGTTCTAGTGTTAATGAAGATTAAATCCCACAATGATTATTATTTATTGCCACAATTAATAGACACACTTCTGACACCACGACATTTTTGTGCAGACCCTTAGGCACGAGGGGATTATAACTACATGTGGGGTCTCCTATTGACATGTTGCGTGTAACCAGTCATCCCAGTATGAGGCCCAGCATCTCTGTCCAAACCCCTTTTTGCAGGTATTAGTGGACTACAAGTACATGCGGGGTCTCATATTACCATGTGGGGTGTAACCCAACATCCCAGCCCAGCATCTCTGTACAAAACCCTGTCCTATAATATGACCCACAGGAGTGTTTCCTAAATTAGCACCCCAACCGGCGACAAATTCCGAGTGCGGTCTGTCTGCAGACCGCGATATGATGACTTGCCCTAACCTTAGCCTCAGTTAAGCTTTTCTTGAACAGAGGGGCATGGGTCCACAAAACACAGGACTTTCACGCAGGACACGTGTGCCTGATTCCCGCATGGAGACCACGTGTTTCTCTTCGTGTGTTTAGTGTCTGTGTGTTAATTATTGTCACCATGATGATGAAGGTCCTGTAACCTTACCCTTAACCTTACCCTAACCTTTTCCTAAAATAAACCACATAGTTTTGGTGCCTCAACCTAACCAAACTGCGACTGTTTTGAGTGTTGTTTATGTGCATGCACCACGGCTTGCGTGCTGTACAGCTTGTGGCATGTCTCCTGCTCCCCATAAGGCCGTTAATTTAGGAAACGCTCCTCCTGTGGATTGTATTCTGTGGGTTGTATTAGAAGGTAGGTCCAAACGACCTATGTGGTCATATTGGAGCATGTGTTGATTAGTTTGGTACTTCAGCCTGTCTGTAATTGATAAAATGAATTGCATTGTTTTGGAGTGTCTGACTGTAATTGGATCAAACAGATTTGGTATAAGTTGATCATTTTAATTTGATGGAAATTTGTCATTTTAAATGTATTGGCATACTAAGCAAAAAAATGCACAAATTTAAATGGATTTAGTATATTTTAGTTATATTTGAATCATCTGAACCAAATGATAAATCATTGAGCAGCAGCTGCACTCCAACAGTTGAGGTTGTTTTATTGCCTGTTCTGTATTGCTCTATTATAAAGTAAAATAAGGGTGGTTTGAAATAAAGGTTCACTATGTAAAATTGACAAGGGTTGATTTAAGTGAGAACCTTTAGACTCAACTGACAAAAAAACATGGAATAAGCATGTCAGAGTCAGGCCAACGATGACAACCATGTAGATTAAACTATCATTTCTTTTTACTTTATTTTTTGTTTTGTTCTGTTTTTTTGTTTTGTTTTGTTTTTTTTTTGGTTATTGTGAACTGAGTCTAAAGGGTCCTCACTTAAATAGGTCTTTTTCCAGTTTTGCTTAGTGCACCTTAAAATAAAAGAAGCAATTGAGTATTTAAGCAATAATACAGGATAGTGAGTGCTGACACTGACACTGGTGTGCTGTGGTCGTAGGCAAGTACCAGTGACAGCACCACAACTTTGTATCAGTTTAGTAACAGTTATTGAAGGTAAACAAGGCGAGAGATACCGAAATGTGGTCAGAGATTGGCATTCATTAAATGGATTGGAGACTGGAACTGAGAAGGAGGAGAGAAAGGAAGGATAGGAGAGAGTTAGTAACGGTGCCTTACTGTTATTTTTGCATTTTGTTCTTTTAATTTTTTATATTATTATTATTATTATTATTATTATTATTATTATTATTATTATCTTGTCATAGATATTTTTCCCCCTCTTGTATTTTTCCCCTTTTCTTAATTAAATTTCTGGAAGAGACTATCTGATCCTGCTTCACATCCTTTCCTGGTCTCGGTAAGTGTCCATCACTTATTACATGTGCTCATTACCATCAGTTTGTCATTACATGTGTGTACAAATTAAAATAATTCTTGAGGGATCCTTTGGGATATTTAAGGCAAAATCAAAAATATCAATTAGCATAATCCTCCCAAAATTATCACCCACAATTGAAAACATTTGCTGCAGTGCTTGGAGAAAAAGTCCATCTGGAGATGTGTGGCAGTGAGAATCTGAACTGTAAAGTAGGGATTTAAAATTCTTAAACATTTTATTGGACACCATTTAGATTACATAGACTAGGTCTTAGAGATTCGTCAGACTGCTGGAACCACCAGACCTCAGAGGGTACTCTTATTCATGCTTTGTGGCATGGCACCCAAATACAGGACTTTTTTGGGGGTGGGGCTATAAAGAAAATCATTTGAAATAATTTTGAGTTCTCATCTAGATTCTATTTGCTAGGAGATCCTTCAATTGTGAAAGAACGTGAAAAGGCAGAATTACTACAAATGTCTATAATGGTGGGCGACACACTTTACTCGGGATGGAATAAAGCAGTGGTTCCTTCATATCAGGATTGGTTTATTCAACTTGGAGAGGTGGCTTCAAATGAACAACTATTCTACAGACAGATGGACAGAAGGGAAGACTATCTCAAAACAGGGAATAGATCATATCTCAAACAATATATGAGGTCTTCACATAGAAGTAGAACTTTGTATTTTTGATGCTTAAGAGTTTTGGCTATTTTATGTAAAACTGTAACCCTTGGCGGAAATTTTATGCTATTTCTTCTTTTTTCCTTTTGTTACCTGATATATTGTTACCTGATATATTTATTTCATTTTAAAAGTGCTGTAATATATAAAGGACAATGTTTCCTATACCTTACTTAAACTGTGAAAATTTCAATAAACTTGAAGTCATTAAAAAATAAATAAATAAAAAGTAGGCATGCACAGCCGTGTCGCTCGGTGACCAACAAAATACAGCCTGTGACATGATAAATATTTAATTTATTAACAATGTAAATGTGCCTTATCTATATATCTATATTTCTGCAAAAACAGATACTAAAGGCATTAACGGTTGAACAGAGGTGACACACCTCAGTTCCAGTTGTTTTTGATTGGTCATGTGACCTTAACACATGACATTTAAATTCCTGTTTTATTGGTTCATTCATGATTCATTCAACATTAGTTTGTGAAACAGTCATTAGACAGGACCAGGCAGACTGTAAGTAGCCTGTGTTTCATTCATTCATCAATTAGTTTGTTACAGTCAATGGACTCTACTTGACTGTTTTTGAGTAGCCTTTGGTGGTCGTTCATTTATCAACCTTGGATGTATGTCATTGTCTTATTCAAATGGTAAATTTAGAGAAATAATTTTATAACTATCATAATTACAGTTGAAGGTTTGAATATATGTTATGCCAAATACACTTTCTTTTTTGGTGTTTGAAACAAAGATAGATAAATAGTTAAAGAAGCAGTTTGAAACACTTCATGGCCATTTGTATCATCTCTCAAACTTCTACTGGCCCGCATGGAAAATTAGTTGTGCACCTCTTCTGTAAAGGCGCAGTGTTTGGTCTGATGCATACCAGCCTTACTGACAGGCTCCCCCCACAAAAATAGTTAATGCATCAGGGGGTACAGAGAGTGACTAGTAGCAGATACTAACTTTATATGGTTTGCTAATTAATCATAATGTAATTTTTCTATTATATAAAACCAAGAGGGATTGCTGTTTCTAGTTCTGTAGTTTTCTTCTATATGATTTCTATGGTGTACATTTGCTGTGATGCAGACAGGTAACAGTGTTAGGGGCTGGTGCATGTGTGTGTGCAACAGTAGTCAAGTTGGGGGCTGTGGAGCATGTGCCAGGAGCATTTTGTGGGCCAGTCAGGGATCAAAGTCCAGAGCCACTTTTTTGTCACAGTCTACCCCTACACATGTGTGTGATTTACAATCTATTTTTTGGTCCACTCTTAGTCCAAGGGTCAATTGCTTTTTATTTATTTTAGCCTTTGGGTGAAGCAGTCCCATAGCAGTTGAGTATCATGGCTTTGAACGTCCCTGGTCTGGTTGTGGTGGTGCTGTTCTACCTCCTGATTCTGGGGACGGGCATTTGGGCCTCCAAGAAGTCACGGAGAGCAGAGAGGAAGAGCCAGGGAGACAGGACAGAAGTGACGCTCCTTGGAGGCAGGAGTATCAACGTGATGGTGGGAGTTTTCACCATGACTGGTAAGTTGTTTTGTGAAGTCAGCTCCTGGTTCACCTCAGTGTGGATAATATAGCTATAGTAGTGAGAGTGAGCAGTTCACAACTCCTCTCAGCTCTTGGTAAAATGATTTTACTAATACAGTTCTGTTTCTGTACTGCTGAGTTGGCTGTTAAAATCCAGGGTGGTTCTGGGACACTAGAACGTCTGGCTGACCCTTCTGGAGGTTTCATGGACCAACGGCATTTTTTAGAGCCCTCTGGAGGCACATCATAGAAAAAATAAATCCACATGCAAGATATATCTGTACAGATATATTCATAAACTGTGCCCTTGAACTATGACAGATGTCTCCTACGATCCTTTGTGGTTAATAGAGCATCATTCTTTTAACATCTGAACTTCTTCTATATGAGTGCTCATCCTGGATTTTATATTACATTATATTAGATCCTGTGTTTTGGTAAATCTTTCATCTTAAAGCTTGTGTAGGTAACTTCAGCTTCAACAAATCACCACCATACACGGAGGGTATGCACTGAGAAATTTTGCATGTGCACCTGTGCACGTTCGCATGCCCTCCCCAAACAGACTTAGTTTGGCCTACCGACACTTTAGCCTAGCTTACCTCAGCTACAGAATGGCAGAGAAAGGAGCCGGTTGGACAATTCTTATTCTTCCATTACAGGTATCAGAGCTACACACAAGAGTGTGCATATGGGCACAAGGGATTTAGAGGAGGTACTGTATCTCAGGGAGAAAGGTGCAGCTGTGGCCACACACATGCCCATATCAAGTTACACACACACACACACACACACACACACACACACACACACCTCCGCTGCTTGCAGCTGCAGTTACACCATGTTGTGATCTCAGGTGATCTCTGTTTGAGCTGTTTGATTTCAAATTTTCGATGAAATTCCACCCACTCTACTAAGTTGCCTACACAAGCTTTAATCTGCTGGACTCAAGACTTGATGTGATTTTAAATTACACTGCTCTCTCCTTCTCTCTCTCTCTCTCTCTCTCTCTCTCTCTCTCTCTCTCTCTCTCTCTCTCTCTCACACACACTCTCTCTCTCTGTACGTGCATATTGTGCGTATGTACTTTTCTGCAGCTACATGGGTTGGAGGTGGTTTCATCCTTGGTATTGCTGAGGCAGTGTACTCTCCTAAAATGGGCTTAATATGGGCTCTTATGCCAGTACAATACTCTGTGTCCTTTATAATTGGTAAGACACACTTATAAACTCAGTGGGCTCTGTTTTTGTGAATCAAAAAAAATCTGTTGTTTTTTTTTGAAGTTACATCAAAACATTTATTCAACACAGAAAAAAATGCACACTCATACATTTTCCACTGTCTCCCATTTGACCTGTTTTATGAATGTCATTTTGATGTTTTTATCTCCTGGGCACAAGTCCAGTCCAATCCAAGTCACTTCAGTAACCAGCAATAAATGTACAGTAACATGCATGAATTTGTCTTAGTGGCACTAGTGAAGAGGCTTATTGATAGTTTACATATTAAGACAATATGCAGTAGTACACACAGTATAGGGACAACAGAGTCTCACATAATACATGAGAACATAATGCAAGATGCACAGCAGAAAATAGATTATACATTCAGCAAAATACATTAAAACTAAATATGAAGGAATGGCTAATATTTCATCTACTGCGTAAGGTGGTCTTTTCTTTGCCAAGCCAATGAGGGACAAGAAGTACATCACCATGATGGACCCATTCCAGATAAAGTATGGAAAAGTGCTTAGTGCTGCAATAGCACTGCCCGCCTTGCTGACAGACGTGCTGTGGGTCTCCTGCACTCTGGTTGGCTTAGGTAATCATACATAACCACCATATTATTACCACCTTAAAGGATTAGTTTGGGTTTGTTGAAGTGAGGTTGTATGAGGTACTTAAACAAAGTCAGTTTATTACCTGCAGTAGATGCCGGTCAGTGCGCCCCCCCTTTGGAGAAGCAGGCAGGAGTACCAGCACAGAAGCTAAGCAATGCAGGGCAGCAACAAAACATATTTCAGCCACCTAAAAAAATCAATATCAGTTTAAGTGTATGCTATTTTTAGAACATTTTCACTGCTTTACATCGTCAGACAGCCGTTTCCTTTGGCACTACATTTCCTCAACTGTAGAACTATTTCTACATGAGTAGATGTAGTAGAGCGCTATATTACAGTTGAGAAAATGTAGTGCCAAAGGAAAAGACTATCTGACAATGATGTAAAGCAGTGAAAATATTCTAAAAATAGCATACACTTATATTGATATTAATGTTTTTAAGTGGGCCTTTTTTTAGGTGGCTAAAATCTGTTTTGTTGCTGCCCCCCTCCACAGCAGTGTGTTGCTTTGCATCTGTACCGGTTCTTCTGCCTGCTTCTCCAAACTGGGGGCACGCCAACAGGCATCTACTGTAGGTAAGATACTGACTATAGAGAGTGCCTCATACTAACCCTTTAAACTTTAAAAATGTCTCAGTTCATGCAGATACAGTATTGAAAATGTGTGTATGTGTATGGGTGGGTTTTGCCACAGGATCAACTATGAGCGTGATACTGGACTTGCCCTACTTCTATGCTATTTGGATCTCTTCAGCAGTGGCCATTCTCTACACCTTGTTAGGAGGCCTTTATTCTGTGGCCTACACTGATGTCATCCAGCTGATTCTAGCATTCATCGGTCTGGTGAGTTAAGACACCTAAACTGGCATTTTCTCTAATACATTCAAAAATGATGTAAGTTCAAAATTTGGAGAAGACAGGGGAAAACACCACCAGGTGTTCAAGTATGAGTAGGTAAACTCCAGGTATATGCAGCATGCCCTTTAAGTTAAAGAGATAAAAATAGAGAGACGAGCCACTAGGCACACTTCAGGCACACTCGCACAGAGCATGAATAGTAAAAATGTCTTTATTGATTATTAGGGCATATCGAGGTAAAAATCAAGTTAAAAAGATGTCACAAAACACCAACAGGTTTTGACCAATACAGGGTCTTCCTCAGGGAGCATCTGGAAAGAGATGTCAAAACAGAGTGAACTGTTGTGATTCTATTAGTGTTGCTATATCTATAACAATTTACACCAGCCTACAACACAATATACAAAAACGTGAAATCCCACAAAAAATGTCAATAATGATATGCATCACTGATGATAATAATAATGATGTCTGAAATCTCTTCATGTAGACCTGGATACACTAAAGGATCAAACTTAAAGATCCAGCATGTTCCTCTTTGTAAAAATTTGTTAACACAGTCATCACTTCTAATGGACAGATAGAGTTAAAGACCTATTCTGGATCCCAAAGTCCCAGAAAGAGGCATGCATATTCAGGGGTAGAAATACATTATTATTATTTAACACCCACCCAGTAAGTTGCACAATGAAACCTGTATGGGACATCATTTTGTCTCTATCAGACAAATAATGACTGACAGCTCTTAGTCCATCAGTATGAACTACAAGTATAGTGCTTCTACATCCATGGTAACTATAAAGTCCCAGACAGTTTCATTCATGTTTCTCCATTTATTCAAAACATCAATACTGTCATAAACATAAGAAGCCATGTTCATTGGCACTAATCCAGCCCAAGTCTCTAGCTCTATTTAACAGAACTGTGAGCTCTGTTAAATAGAGCTACCAGGGTTAGTTCTAAGTTCTATTTAATATTGGGTATCATGTAGTTGTTAGTTAGCTTCTTGGATATATATATCATAATGCCAAACAACCAGTGCTCCCTTGTAACTTTGTATAATAATGTCCTCGTTCTCCTGAAGCTCCTTCAAGGCAGTGTGCTCCAACAGGCCCAGGTTGTGTTTCGTGATGCCTGAAGTACGCTTAGTGACTCATCTCTCTGTTACATTAGTTTCATTGAATCAGTGATGGTCTTACAAACTACCATTTACATTTTTTTTCTTTTACCTCTGTCTTTGGTATAGTTCAGTGAACATTATGTGGTGTGTTAGTCTGAGTCTGGTGACCTTAATTATTTGTCTGTGCAGTGGATATGTATCCCCTTCCTTCTGCTCAACCCCACATCTGTAAACATTGTCCAAACGGCTTTTAACCACACATATCAAGAACCCTGGATAGGCACTTTGGAGCAGGGCCAAGCCTGGAGGTGGGCTGATGACTTCTTAATGCTGGTGAGACAAATAATATATTAACAATAACAACAATAATAATAAATATAACCGCAGGCTGCAATGAGAGGGGTCAAAGCACAAAAGGCAGTTTTCAACCTTCCTCGAGAATCATATTTTCTCAACTGTAATATAGTGCATGGCACAGGTGCGCTCATGTAGGAATAAGGAAGTTCTACAGTTGAAAAAATTTAGTATCAAAGGAAATGGCTGTCTGACAGCAATTTAAATCAATGAAAATATTCTAAATATACACTGATACTGATTTTTTTAGGTGGGCCTTTTTTTTGGTGGCTAAAATGTTTTGTTGCTGCCCTCCTCCACAGCAGTACATTGCTTAGCTTCTATGCCAGTACTCCTGCCTGCTTCTCCAAACTGGGGGCACGCCGACCGGCATCTACTGTAGGTAATACACTAACTGGAACAAATAAGTGCCTCATATAACCCCACTTCCACAAACCTAAACTAACCCTTAAGTTAGCTTGGGTTTGCATCGGTTTTTGTACTTCTAACTGCTGCATCCTTTGATGCAGCAGTTAGAAGTGCAGCACCTAATGTACTAGCACAGAGGAAGTGGAAGCCAAGAGGAGCAGTCCAACAATCAGCACTAAAACACAGAGATTGTAGGACAGGTGCAGCAAGGCTGAGGGGGGTTTGGTCTGGGAGGCACACTACCCTTGTGGCGATGGTGGCACCTCTAAAATGCCTCCTACTTTACTTCAATACCCCCTCCTTTCCTCTGTGACCTAGAGACTGATTTTGACATTGCTATCTGGCAAGACGTCCCAGTACTGTAGGAAACAAATTAAGCAGCTTCAAACTCTCCCTCTTGGACCAAGGAAACTGATGAATGTCCTGTCCTATTTGATTTTTATTTATTCAAGTTTCCTGGATTCTTATAAGCCCAAACACATAAAAGTTTATGACACTGTATTTATAACATTCAATAAAGGACAAATTAAAACAACTCTTATTTTAAACTTTAATGGGATATAGACCATCTTCTTTTCTTTTCCAAGCTTTTTCCAAAAAAAAAAAAACTTTTCAAAACAAAAACATACTATTATCACAAAACAAAATATTATGGATTTAACCTATCTCACAATAAGTATCACAGGTCACAGCAGCACAGATTTCTTGCAAAGAGACCTGTTCCAAGGTTGCCCAGGACGTGGACACACTCTGAGAAGATTCACATTACCAGGTGCAGGCAGGCCTTGCAACCAATAAGCTTGTAGAATCACGCCCACAATCCAATCAGAAAGTTTGTTTTTTCAACGTTCTTACATCCCCCATAGAAAACAAAAAGATTGTCAGTCTTACATTAATTGGCAGTGGTCTCCACATATGCCTTGAGTGCCCGAACTGGGCACAGCAGCTCTGACTGCTCCTCTGCCCCTTAGATGAAGCTGGTGGACTGAATGCCGACAGCTTGATGGTGGCATTCCATCCTTCCTTTGCGTGGAAGGATTGATTCAGTAGGTACCAACACATGCACATCTAGCTCACTGATAGGGCGTGGAGTTAACCCACTCACTTCGCTGTAATAGTAAGCAGAAATGCTGTCTTGGCAGACAACCACCTCAATTCTATCTGTCCAATTCAAATGGGGGTAGACACAAAGACCTCAATACCAATTTCAAGTTCCATGATGGCACTACAGTGACTCTTGATGGTCTAAGCCTCCGGGCACCCTTCAAGGGGCCCCACTGCAGGCCAGCAAACCACTGCCTGGCTTGATCTTCTTACACACTATGCTCTAGTGCTTGCTCAGCAGCTGGCCCAAACAGCTGTACTGGAAGCACTGGAAGGGAACAGAGGGTGCGACAACACACCCCCGACAGAGGGGACTGTGCTACCCAGACCTGATGGCATGCCAATGTCACAGCTGACATCAACCTTCCAAGCTCCCTAAACATAAAAGCAAAAGCCTGAAGGGATGCATCACTGAGAATCTGGGCAGAGGAGTCCGCAACAAATTCATGCAAAAAACAGAGCCAGGATAAGGTGAGAAAGGGAATTACCGATACGCCCCATGCATGCTGTTATAACTCAGTGGTAATGGTAGGTTTGACTGGGGCCACACTATCTAAACCATAGCTACCTGCCTCCTGCATGACATCCAAGTTTCTGCAATCACTGGTGTGATGGGAGAACAATGTAGGGTCTGACCAGCACCTCTGGAGCTCTTCAATATAGGGCTTAGAAGGACAGACTGAAAAGGCAGAGGGCTGTGGCATCTGCCTAAAAAAAGCACGGGAAGGAGCTGCAACAGGAGCTTCATCCAGCCCCAAGCATGCTAAAGCCATGCAAATTGCTGACTTCATTACAGTACGGCCAGCTTCTCATCCATGTGATGACCCACCATCAGACCCCTGAGAAGCATCAGAGGCATGGGAGGCTGTGTCTCTATCCACGCCTTGCCCTTGTTCCTCTTCATCTGCAAACTAACTGCAAGAAGTTGCAGTTGATAGAACATCATCCTCTGGATAATAGGTATCCCTTGTGGCAGAGTCACCATGAGGAGCTGGCCCCCTATTATCAGACTGGAGATTGAGTTGGAGCTTCTCAATCTGGGCAAACTCACATGAAAGACTGTCAACTTTGAGAGCCAAAGATTCCACCTTCCTAATTTTTTTAGGTGGTCCATGTGAGACCGCACTGCGTCTCTTCAATGTTGTTGGGTCTCCAGCCACACCAGAAGGGGGCAGCACAGCAAGTCTAGCCATTCTTACGGACAATGGCATAAACCTACAGTTCATACAAGGGTTGTGAGAGACGCCTGCCCTGAGGTGTTCAATCCCCAGACATCCCCAGACATCTCAGGGGGAACATACAGGAGTTACAGACATGCGATTATAGATATGTTGTTAAGTGAGTCAGTCCCACAAAAATACACTGATAGATATGTAAAACACAAAACTAGTACACAGCTATTACAATTAATGAAGTACGTTCAACAACAATATACCTGCAACACATACAATAAACATGTTGCATATGCAATGCAAGTCAGTGACCGTGGAAACAGTGTGCCACTGTCCTGCTGTTATACTGTATAGCAGCACTCATGGGAAGCCTCTTGTCCAATCAGATCCCTCGACTGTAACTGATGTATAAAAATCCACATACAGTATGTCTGTATCAATCCTCTCTTCAGTCTTCACTTGTCTTTTTTGTATCTCTTTCCTAGTACTCCTTAATTCCTCTTCTCCTCCATCATTTCCTGTCCTCACCATCCTCCTGCTCTAACTCAGCTCTCCCATGTCCTAGGGTCTGGGTAGTCTGTCATTCCAGTGCTTCCACCAGAGGACACTATCTGCCTCCTCCTCAGCAAAAGCCCAGTTCACCTGCTTTGCTGCTGCCCTTGTCATTGCCATCCTGGGAATCCCATCTGTCTTGGTTGGGGCTGTTGCTGCCTCCACAGGTGTGAACTAGGTGAAAAGGAACTTTTCACCTAGACTTTAACAAAGATGTTTACATCAGGGCCAGGAGCTATTGATATTCACTGGCTAAAGAGAAGATGTTCATTCTCAATAATGTTTGAAGGAGTAGCTATGATAATGTGAGGGGTGAAGGTTTCACTGATTTTGAATTGTAAAGCAGTTTTTGCCTCACAGTGCTATTGGGAATTTCTTGCAAAGCCAAAGATCAGACATACAACAGCTGAAATTTAAGGGCTTTACGGACTTCATCATTATGCATCAATAGGCAGAACACTGGAAAAAGTATTTGCATACTCTGCCTGGCCAAGGCTACCCAGCATTGTACACTCCATCATGTACCCTCTTCCTATGGCAAAATGAGATACTTTTTCTGTTATGGTTCCTACCCAGCCCTGCACAGTCAATGCATTCCTAGTTGTAAAACTGGGTTTCTGCCAAGGTTTAAGTGCCAAATTTTAAGCCTAGTAGTAGTATGAATTTCCCGTGGTGACTACGTAACTAGAGTAGTACTGAATTCAGTTAAATGAAATTTAAGGGCTTTATTACTTATTATATTCAGTACTGATTTACAATATGAATACAATACAACATTAAGCCCTGGAGGTGTTTCAGTAAAAAAAAAAAAAATCCGCGATACAACTCACTGTCTTTCCTCCCATGTAGAAGCTTCTGTATAGGTAGACTTTTCTGTACAGGTGGTGCATGGAGCCAGGATACTGGTAAAGAACCTTCCAAGAATAAACCTGCAGGTTCTCCTGTTTTCCAGACTGGAACCTGACGTTGTATGGTTCTCCATCTCCATATGAACGTGGTGATGAATATTTGGTCCTCCCCCTGACCTTACATCACCTCACCCCATCTTACATCTCTGTTATTGGGATCGGAGCCGTGGCGGCTGCTGTCATGTCATCCACAGACTCTGGTCTACTGTCAGCAACATCTGTTTTCTCTACCAACATCTACAGGAACATCTTGCGTAAACAGGTGAAGGAACACATGATGGCTCAGGGGTCATCCTGGTGGCTTACTGTGCCTGTGGAGTTGTGGGTTAGGATTAGGCCTATGTTGTTTGTCATTCCCTCTCTTTCTCCCTTTAATATTCCCTGTCATTTTCTGTTGGGATCAAACTAAAAGGCAGAAAATCAAATCAGTCAGTTTTAGAAAGCATGTATGTGTGTAAATGAAGAATTAAGCCTTTGTCTTTGTATGCCTAATTTCCTCCTGTCTCTTCCATGTTTCCAGGCATCAGACTGTGAGATGCAGTGGGTGATTCGAGTTTCAGTGGTGGTGGTGGGCCTGGTCGGCACAGCTCTGACATTACAAACCAACAGTGTCCTGATGCTCTGGATCCTTGGAGCAGACGTTGCCTACAGCATTATATTCCCCCATCTAGTCTGCATTCTCTTCTTTAAGGTGTCAAACGGTTATGGGGCCTCAGTGGGTTATATTGTTGCACTGACAGTAAGAATTTTGATGGGAGAGGAGTCTGTAGGTCTTCCTGCTGTTCTCCCTCTTCCCGGTTGCACAGTGGAAGATGGAGTCTATGTCCAGCGGCCCCCTGTCAGGACAATCGCCATGATCATCACCTTAGTGACCACCTTGGTTTTCTCTGTCCTGGCTTCGTTCATGTTCAGCCGAGGCCTGTTACCTGAAAGGTGGGATGTGTTCAAGGTCAAAAGTAATGTGTCTAAGTCACCAGTTGATCCAGTCACACAGAGCCTCAGAGAGGAAGCTGGACACAGCACAGTCTCTGATGAAAATGAACCTGGAATTGCTTTACAGCCAGTGCTATAGACTACTGCAGATTATAAGTTTGTTGGCCCACTTTTTAGAAAGATTTTTTTTTATTTAAACAACAATCAGTTGCTTGACTCAATTTTCTGGTTATTTCCTGCAATTTTTTCATGCGTCTAAATGTTTGGTGTGTTTGCTGATCTCTTTAAGACACTAAAACCTGTTTGAGTCATTTCAATTGAGTCATTTCAATGGTCATATGGAGCCACTACAGTCAAGAGTTTGATGTTTGTATTTGAATACGGAGTGCCTTTTTTTAATTAATTTTTTTTCTTTTTCCATATTATTCTTTTCCCACTGGTTATCTCCCGCAAATTGTTATTTTTGTTAATGACAAATTTGTTCCCCAATGAGTATTTGTTACTGCACCACCATAAAGGCAGAGAAATTTGAATGTCACTTTCAGACTTACTGGCTTTTTCAGTACTAATTTGTTCTTCTGTGAGTTGTTGAGCTGAGTTGTCCCCAACCAGTCCAGCTCAGTGTTTATTTTCTTTTCACCTAATGACACGATTGACACTTGGATGGTATCTCATCTTCAGTAAGCCTTAATATAAGTTGAAAGGTCAAAGTGTGACAGGCTGCAAATGAGTTGGTGAAGCTTTTGAAACTTACACTATTAAAGCAGCAGTAAGTGATATTGTCATTTTGGCTAACTTCCTGTCTGCGCTTGCAGTTGGCACTCCACGCCTTCCTTCTTATGTTATCACATGAACACAAAGTGGAGAGAGAGAGAATGTCTTTCAGTTAGGGTTACAATATTACTCTTCTTCAGCCGTCTGAATTTGTCGTCTTAAGCAGCTGAATCAGTAATTGAGGCATTTGAAGCAGAATATACAGCAGTTGAAGCTGTAATTGTAGCCTAGTATCCCTTAGTAATCAATAAATTGAATAGTGCAGTCCAGTGAGGTGAAAGATGATTTTAGGGCCCCACAGCTGGAGGGTAACATGAGTCACATACAGTATGTCAATCAATAAAATAGGAATGGTAGTTAGATATGTAATTTAGGCATGTAAATCAGTAAATGTGTGCACATGAACTACACAGGGTGTGGTTATGTGAGTGTCTGAGAGGGGTGGTTGTGGGGTGGGGGGATTGAGAGAAAGTGTAGAAGTGTTTGGCTGTATGTATGCGTGTATATAGACCCATGCATACTGATAAATTTTAATTGATGATAACCAAGCCATTATGCTGAGAGAAAATAAATAAAAAATAATAAATAAATAAGTCCTCTGTACGAGTGAGATGTGAGTTATAATTTACATGTATAAGAGAAGCATGATGACTTTCTGTGATGTGAGACATGGTGTAAAAAAAAAAAGTCAAACAGATCAAGGATGAAATACAGACAGAACCGAATTCTTACTGTAAGAAAATTTCAGGTACACCCACATAACTTTTCAAGGCTTTGAGTCCAAATCTCATTAAAAAGCCTATCTCTCAAAATGAAAAGCTCAAGGAAAGTAATACAGGCCAGTTATCTATTTAGTCTATATAAAACGTTGATTTACTTTATTGGTTTGTGTGATTAAACAATTCAGTTTTCTGTGCATTCTTTTATGCGCCAATGTCAAATAGCAACTTAATCGTTCAATTTTCCATAAACAATAATAAATGTCCTTATTATGTTGATCTCAAAAACCCCTGGTCAAACATAAGCCTTGCGGTAGAGAAGCACGTTTGTGTGTAGATTTTAAATATAAATTTAAATTATTCAGATTTGTTTGTGTTTAAAAGTCGCGCCTTTACGTCACAGCGTTCTGTTTGTGCAATTTCGTGTTTTTAACGCACAACAAGATCAACTTCAACCTTCTGACTAGGCCAAAACACAGAGAAAACAGGTACTTTATTTCACACTATCCTGATGTGCTAAACTACCTCTAGATTGTGTAGTATGCGGTGTTATTTATGGTTTAATGTTGAGTTAAAGACGTGACGAGGGCGGGGCATTTTTTGATCGTGTACGTAACTAAGGTCGCACAGCTAACCGCCTGCAACTGGAGCAGCTGATGTGTGTTAACATTAAAATGTGCAAAAAGCTCTCATCTTAACCATCAACTCCCGGGAAAATGCCGTCTATAAAACGAGCTATGAACAGAGACACTGCATTCAAATGAAACAGATGAGAAATAACAAAACGAGGCCTGCATGTAGATAACTTACTTCTCAGTCAGCCCTGCGCTGTAACCAGGGTGTCCACAAGAAATTGATATGACGTATGATATATATTATAACTAGAAAGGGCTACATGTTCTGAAGCAAATTTGTGTGCTTGCTTCAGGTTGAAAAAGTATAGCCTTGTAAGAGTTTTAAGCAGTACTTTAAGCAGTACTTGCAACAATGCTTAAGGTAGCTGAAATTGAATGTATTGTTGTGTGTCAGAATTTTTGTAATCAGAAATGGTGTTAAAAAATTATTAAGAACATCGACAAAAAATCAACAGTAGAACTATTTTCTTGTGAAGCAGCTCTCTGTGATGGACGGTTATTTTTAAGAATGTTAGCAGGGGAGAAGTAGCAAGTTAGCTAGCAAGCCCAGCACAGTTGCCACACGAGAAAATAGTTCTGTTTATTGATAATTTTTTATTAATTGTCTTTTATTAACGCCATTTCGGAGTACAAAAATTCTGACACACATCATCAAACCTAAACTTTGTTTATTTATCAACTGGAGTGGATTAAGGCAGTTGTTTTTTGAAGAATGTTAGCCAGGGGGGAAGTATACGTCAGTGGCAGGTGGCTAACGGTTAGCATTTGGAGCATCCATCCTTTCCGGTAACGATGAAAGGAAGACGGCACCACCGCTGTCCTACATAACAGTTATTTAGGGGGTAAGTGAAATAAGTTTTTCAAAATGGGTGAACTATCCCTTTTTATACGTTTAAGTAGTATTTGAAGTAACTGAAGTAGTGGTTGATGTACTTGGGGCAGTAGCTGAAGTAGATAAAGCAGTATTTTAGGCAGCTGAATCAGTAATTGAGGCATTTGAAGCAGAAGATACAGCAGTTGAAGCTGTAATTGTAGCCTAGTATCCCTTAGTGATCAATAAATTGAATAGTGCAGTCCAGTGAGGTGAAAGATGATTT
>OMKZ01055810.1:4143-31090 GCA_900302535.1 Neoniphon sammara
TTTATCTTGATCAACACATTGATTAACTGAAAGATTTCCTACCTTGGTTCAGTCCCGAAGTTGATTATATCATCCCTGGACCGGTCACTTTTCATAGAAACATCACTAGGGACAGGTGAGGGAGGTCTGTGCTGGAGGGAACTTCAGCATAAAAAATGATGATTAGAGCAATAAACAAATATTGCTCAGCTTTGTGATGAAATATATATCTCTTCAACACATCCTCACACCTAAACGACAGAATAGGTGGTTTGCCATTGACTCCACAAACGACATATATGGGCATTTTCAGATATGCCGGTCTAGCGCCTCTACAGGACGGACGGGGAACAACCACAAGCAAGCAACTACAGACTGAGCTGTTTCTTAAAGCCGTAGCACGCATGCGCACAGACAACTCTCAAAACGGTTGTTGTTTGGTTGCATTTAGGCACCAAAACTACTTGGTTAAGTTTAGGAAAGTGTTAAGGTTAGGGTCAGGGTTATGTGGCAATAACAAACACACAGAAACAACCAAAAAACACAACCAAAAATGAAACACGGAAACAAACACCGGTCTGGCTTCACTCGGGACTCGACTTGTCATTTTCTTCCATTCATTTTCTCTCTTGCTGATTTTCTCTGTGTCAACACACCCACATTATTACAGCTCCTTACCTTTAAATCTCCACTACTAAAGTGGAGTGGATCATTGGTTTTCAAAGACAACATTCATAGAAACATTTTCTGACTCTATTGCAGAGTTTGCTCTGTGTCAACACACCAACATTATAACTTGGGCTGCAACCACCAGTTATTCAGTGTTTCTATACTGTATATATCTTGTATCCCACATCCACTGTTCACAATGTTTATACTGTTCATATGGTTATTTATCTCTTGTCTCTATATTTATATTATCTGTCTTTATATAGTTATTTATCTAGCACACTTAGATTACCTTCAGTCTGTTTATATACTTAGTGTGTTCATACTGTTAATACTGTATTATAATGAATACAGGCATACTGTATACTCTTTCTCTCTCTCTCTCTCCCTTTCTCTCTCTCTCTCTTTATATATATTACTTACCCGCCCTTGATATTCATATATCATGCATATTTGCAGACACTGTTTATGCTGTTAATACTGCTCATACTGTTTATATCTTGTGTATATATCTTAACACATTCATACTGCCCTTAAGGCTATTCCACTTCGACATTTTTACACTGCACTGCACTTTTACTGCTTCTTTTGCACTTCTGTTTGAATTCTTAACTGCACTTTGTCGTCTTAGTACTTGTACTTTGTGCAGTGACAGTAAAGTTGAATCTAATCTCATCTAATTCTCATTGTTGATTAATCTATCACTTGTTTTATCAATGAATTGATTAATCATTTCATCTATAAAGTGGAGTCACAATGTTCATCACAAGTTACCAGAGCCCAAAGATGGTCTTAAAATTGCTTATTTAGTCAATTATTTAGCAGTCAAAAAACAAAGCTGTAGCTTTCATATTTGATAATGATGACAGCAAACAAATCTCAGTATGTGTGAAACCGTAACCAGAAAATGTTTGGTGTGCATTGACAAAGTTTAACATGACTATAGAGCTTTGAGTTGAAATGCATCTCTCTTTCTTTACTCTTTAACCTAGTCACCTTCTCAAATATGGTTCATTTTTGGACCAATCACTTTTCATGGATCCATTGCTCCAGGTGAAACTGGTTTCTGTTAGAGTGGACTTCAGCAAGGGGAGAAGTACCCTTGTTTTTGCCCATTACAAGTTACCAGCAACTAAGGTCTTAAAATTTCTTGCTTAGTCAGACTAGCAGGCAAAAACCTCAAAGTTTCATTTTACAATTCTAGGAAACAGAAACGTAAGAAAATCTTAGCATCAGTGAAGCTGTACCAGAAGGTTTTGGCCTTTTTACTTTAAATAACTGAAACAATTACTTGATTATCAAACTTCAAATCAGTTAACTTTGTCTTGATCAACACATTGATTAACTGAAAGATTTCCTACCTTGGTTCAGTCCCGAAGTTGAGTATATCATCCCTGGACCGGTCACTTTTCATAGAAACAACACTAGTTACAGGTGAGGGAGGTCTGTGCTGCTGCAGGTCACTTCAACATAGAGAAAAGATGTTTTTACTGCAACTGAACTTCAGTGTTGAGCTCTGAGATGAAATATCTTTTAGTCATCTCTTTCACTCAGTCATTCTCTTCCATTCATTTCTCTCTCCTTTTGTCTAAATGTCTTTCTATGTGTACACACCCACATTTTCAACATTTCCAACTTTGGTTCAAACTGTAAACCTCCTTACCTGAAGTTGAGTCCGTCACCTTTGGACCAGTCACTTTTCATAGAAACATCACTAGGGACAGGTGAGGGAGGTCTGTGCTGGAGGGAACTTCAGCATAAAAAATGATGATTAGAACAATAAACAAATATTGCTCAGCTTTGTGATGAAATATATATATATATCTCACTTTTCTCTGTGTCAACACACCCACATTATTACAGCTCCTTACCTTTAAATCTCCACTACTAAAGTGGAGTGGATCATTGGTTTTCAAAGACAACATTCATAGAAACATTTTCTTTCTCTGTTGGGGAGTTTCCTCTTTCCACACACCCACATATTTTCACTAATGATTAATCTATCACCTGTTATTTTTTTTCAATTCATTTATTAATCATTTTGTCCGTTTAGTGGAGCCACAAATTAGTTACCAGTGTGACCATTTTGTCACAAGTTACCAGAGCCCAATTATGGTCTTACAGTTACTTACTTTTCAATTATTTGCCAGTCAAACAAACCAACAATAAAAAAAATTTAATGAAAATAAAAATACACTGCGGTAAGTTAACGTTGACAAACAAATAAAAAAAAATAAACGAAATAAAACAAATAAAAAAATTAAAATAAAAAAATCAGGCAGAATGTTCATTCTCACTGTGATGGATTACCTATGTCAAGCAAGTTTTAAATCTCTGCTGTAGTCAACTTTTTTACTGTAATGAAATAAGTGGAAACTCATAATGGTGACCTGAGAGGAAAATGCAAAATGTCAAAATCAAAATCTGTACTGTCTGGTAAAGTAAGTAAAGTACTGTATGGTACGTGTGAAATGTGATATTTGTGCCAAAACATCATGAATAAAACTTTAAGCTTCTGCTCCAGTTCTGCTTTTGTTGCACAGCTGTCTTCTGGTTGTGTCTCCTCTCTACATTTTACCTATGAGTAAATGAACACATTAACTGGTTTTGCTTTTTTCCCAATAACAAATCAAGTTGTCATTTTCAGCTTGTATGCAGTATCCAGTTTGAGTTTTGACAGCATTGCTGCTTTGAAAAATTTCTGCAAACTTTGAAGCTGCTTTGCACTGATGTTTTTTGTATAGCTGATGTGATGATAAATCTTGGCATTTATGTGCATCTAAGAGCCAAATAGGCCACAAACATCTGCACAGTCAAACAAAAACCAAAGTCAGTGTACTGAGTGAGGGGACTGTAGCAGGCTGCATTAAATTAAATATCTGCATATTTGACCCCTCTAAGTGTGACACAAATGGAAACAAGATACAAGGAAACAAGATGCATTCATTATAGTGGAGCCTTCAGCTCCCATATTACTAACATAGTAGCAGCTGCTCCAAAATGGCCCCACACAATAACCACCACGCTAATTAATGCATAAAGTATGCATCCACACATAATTGAGATCATGAAAGACTGGTTATGTATTATCTAAGTGTAAATGTATTGTAAGCAACACAAGATGTATAACAGTCATTAACAGCTGGACTTGAATTAACCATTGAACAGCCAGTGACAAGACAAGAGACAGAATAAGTTTAAAATAAAGAAAAATGAATGAATAAATCATTAAATAACAATATACTGATACAAAAAAAGTTTCAGCAATCAAGTGCAAAAAATGGTGCAAACTGCTTTCTTAGTAGTTAACGTCGGGTCTACATCACGCTTGACAGAAGCCCCTATGGTCCAAAAGTGCCTGCTTCATAACACAGAGAAGGCGAATTTATGAGCAGGAAAGTGAAAGTTATGTCGCAAAACCATGCTGATACGTATCTTTGCGCATTTTTCAGTGGTTATACAGAAATTCGGGACCTTTTCTAGTGGGTATACGGCGTATACCTGCATATCATGTAGACTACACCACTGGTTCAATTTTACATTTATATTATATATGTACAATTTCAATAAAATGGTGCAACTTTGTCATTAATTGGACTATGAGTGGGACATTTACAAGCAAACCTCCAAAGAGCAAACTTCTCAAAAAGCATCACAAAAAGCATTTCGGTCCCACATTTCTTTATGATCCATATCATGTGTTGTTCCCCCTGCATTGCTGCAAATTCTTCACCAGTGGCCCCTACTTAAATCTTCTCTAGTTTAAATGTGTGGTAAAATGCTGTCAAAAAGATTAATGCACCATCTTAGACTCTCTGAGGTAATCTTTGTCTCCAGCTCTCACTTTGATGTGCTTTCTTCTTTGTATTATTTATATTCGGGAAAAAAAATTCCACAGCAGAAAAAAAAACACAAAGTGAGAAAAATAGATTTGGAATGAAGGAATGCGAGGGGGGACTGATGCTGCTGGTGGTGAATGCCGTCGGGAGACATCAAATGATAGATCCGAGACTTCAGGACTCTTTGGACTCGTTTCAGATCACAGATCCAGCGTTAAGGCTTGTAGTTATGTTCCATTAGCAAATATGTGAGACTCACTGAACGTCTCTGCCTCTGTGGTTTCTGCCTCGGTGCATACATGTGTCTGAAAGGCGCTCTGTGTTTTAGTGCAGACTGTGTGGAGTCTGAAAGGCTTTTTCTTTTTTGTTTTTTGATGACATAAAGAAATGTGATATGCAAATTTGAGTGTATGTGTGCGTGTGTGTGTGCATGTGTGTGTGTGGGGGGGGTATTAACATTGATGTATGGAGAAGAGAACGAGTTACAGGGGAATCTGCATGCCACGCTGTCTGCATGAGTTATAGTTTTGAGTGTTTATATGTGTGTGAGCATCAGTGTATGTATGGGCTCCATAAAGACTGCGTGCAGCTGAGATCAGGACCATTAAAAGGCAACTCTCATTCTCTCACTTGTCCTCCGTCCCAAGCCTCCTTCATTTATGCTGAGTCACTGAATACATAATACTGCAGATGCCTGTGGAGCAAAGTTCACCCTGAATATTATTAATGGCCACTTATGGAACGCTGGATGATCTACATACAGAGAAAGATTTAACAGACAGGCAGGGTTTGAAATTAACGCCGCCAAACACCAAATGCCGCTGTAATAAATCAGCGAGGGTCACCCGCCGCACTTGGAAACAACTTTTTGAGACGATAACATTTGAACGCCTCGGTTACAAACGGGCTTTGGCTCTCAAACTTTGAAACTAAGCTTCAAACCCCTTTTTTTCCAGTCATTTGAATTCTGCTGCACTTCATGATGAATTACAAACTTGATCCATTGTTTAAGTGGGTGAGCGAGTTTTAAATTAACACACAATAGCTGATTATGTGCAAAGGAAAATAGCATTGAGAATGAAAGCTGGTAGAGGTGGCAGCGTATCTATGAAAAATGTACACGGAACGTACAAACTGTCAGGGCCACTTATTGAAGTGCACTGATGAGGTGAGTCCAGGTAAAAGGCATTATTCCTCATTGAATTCCCTTATTAAATCTGCACCAGTCACAAAGAAAGTGTAGATAAACAGCAGCAGACGAGATAAAGAAGGATTTTAAGCTTTGAGACAACTGAAGTGTGGATTCTGCAGTAAAGAGCTTCAGCGTATATTAATTATTTTGGCTAGTTAACATTATTCTTAGCAAATAAGTTGTTTAAGTTTCCCAGCTTTTTGCAGTTGAGCCAACTTCCCAGACGCTGGAGACATGCATACTATACTTCAGGTGATGCATGAGGGTTTTCATGTGTCAGTAATATGATGCTAATTTCTCTTATTGTTATTTGTCTGGCGTAGTTTCGCTGTTGCGGAGTCACCAACCACACAGACTGGTTTGAGGTTTACAACGCCACCCGAGTGCCCGACTCCTGCTGCCTGGAGTACAGCGACAACTGTGGCCTGGACAACCCAGGAACATGGTGGACAGCGGTAAGAAACAGACGGGGGGGAAAAAAAAGCAAAAAGCCTCCATAAAAGTGCCCCAAAAAAGTTCTTTGGATGTGTAATAGGATTTAGAAATTTCAATTTTCAACAGACAAACCCCTAACATGAGATCATGAACAATCAGCTGGATATTCACTCATAACAATGTGACCTAGGCAGCATGTCATTTTCTTTTCTTTTCTTTTCTTTTGTGAGCATGCTCTCAATTTTAAAGGAGCAGGTCATCCAAAATACAAAAAAAAAAAAAAAGAATTTTCTCACTTATCCCTTGTGCAATCTATCCATCCAGATAGTTTCTGTGTGATCTGGCGAGCTTCCCAGTCTGCCACTGTCTCCCCTGTCTCCTGGCACTCCAATACAATGGGACTGGATGGATATTGTTTTGTGAAGCTGAATCTGTCAAAAATTTACATGTGAAATACTCAACGGCTCATCCAGAAACAATGACACGGATACCCGGTATAATCCACAGCTCTCAAAGGCGAAGTGTTTCATTGGGAACTATTTCCTGCCGAATATATCCACCCTGAATTTGTGTTCCTTGGGGGTGGATAGATACAGCTTGCTGGTGTCCTTTGGTAGGAAATAGTTCCCAGAGAAACACAGAAACTATCTGGATGGATAGATTTCACCAGGGGTAAGTAGGAAAACATCTTTTTTTGTGTGTGTGTGTGTGTGTGTATTTTGGGTGAACTGTTCCTTTAAGGTCTGCAGTACACACATTAAAGGCATAACAAGGCACAGAAAATTGGTATGACCACTAAACACACTCACCACGGTCTGTTTTCATCCTCCAACAATACCAAAGCCACAAATATTTGGGCTTAATTCACTGTGGTGAAGTGGTAGAGAGCTATTTCAAAAATCCCAAATATTCCTACATGACACTTATGAGATGTTCAAGTTTTGTACGGCTACTGACCAAGCATGTCATAAATTATTGTCTTTCATGAATTTCATGCCTTAAGTTGGATTTCAATTCTGAATTTCACAGCAGATTTGAAACATCAGAAGACAACCTATGGTGTGTTTGCAACTCTAAACACCATCATCCTAAATAGAGACAATTATTATGAAACCTATACTGTAGTGAAGTTTGCCATAATGAATCAATTAACTAAAATATGAAGAGATCCTATGTATATTTGGTACATACATATATGCACTTACTTATTGGCTTTGGGAGGAGAAAAGTAAAAATGCCTCCCCTGGTATTAGATGAGGGATTATTTGTCACCTCCATTTTTTTTCTGCCTCAAATCCATATACTGTTTTTACTTTCCGTTTATTTTATTTTATTTTTTTTTAAAGTGCAAATTAATTTTACCGAAGCACATTTTGCGATTGGCTTCGGATAAAAGAGCAAATACCGATCCCCTTTTAAAAATCTTGAGCCCTTCATCTAATTGTTTGAACTCCTTTTAATGCATCCGTTTAACAACGGAAAGGCCAAGTCGTGGTCAAATTGCAGTATTAGAAAAATCTAACCTTTCAAAATGTCTCTGTATTACTTTTCCCAGACGCAATTTCTTCACGAGCCAATGTAATATTTTTCAATATCAGGAAGATGTCCCCAGGAAAGGAAATAGTACTTCTAATTATATTTACCCCCTTCAAATAACAGCTTGTTTTGCTTGTCTTAGACCTCCAAAATCCATTGGCTCTTCTAATGTGAAAGGCATTTTGACAGCAAATTACACCGCTGTGTTTCATATTTTGATTAATGTTTGCCCTTCAGATCAAGGACTCAGTTTAGCAGCGGCTTTATATTTTTCACACTGAACAATAATTCTCTTCAGTCATTCTCATACATGCATACCATTCTCATGCAAATTTGTACATATTATTACAGCCTTGCTATCGGAGTGGAAGAAAATTGAGTTATATTTACACTCTGAAGATGCCCATAGTGTCACAGTGATTTTCTGCCCTGAGTTAAATACAGTTTTTTAAATTTTTATGTAGTTATTGCATCTTACTAGACAGTAACTTGTTTGATAATGAACAGATCTGGAAAAATAAATAACTATGTTTGGGTGTTTTGGTCCTGTGGTTCTTGTTATTGGAGGTTGACTGTTCATGAACTCCTACTATTTGAGGCATGAATGTTTTAAGAAAAAATCTTGGCTCTCTCCTTGGCACACACTGACACATACAAACAGATACACAAACAAAGACAGACAGACACACACACACACACACACACACACACGGTGGACCACACACACTCTCAGCCTGGAAAATGTTCTGACACCAACACAGACTTGCTTCCCTACATCTTAGCTGAGTATACAGTAAACTTGTTTTTTGGGGGGAATCTGCAGAGGAAGACAAACTATAAAAAGTCCACATTTATACTGTGTGGCCCAAGGGATCGGAGTCAGGCAGCAGTTTGACAATAACAATATAACACTAAGGCTATCCTAATTTTTGGCTCAGTGCATTACCTTCCTGCTAGCTCACAACAGTATCGATCCAGGCGAGGGTTATCCAAGATATTGTGCTATGGAAATATATATTTTTGGGGCTCCTCGATATTTCAAACAGTAGTAAAATGCATCACAGATTGTGTTTGGATTCGCTGTCTGCACTCCTGCTTCTCTGGCTCTGACTCAGCCTCTTGATATAAGGGGATTAAAAAAAAAGTAGCACAATCAGGGAGCATGTCTGCAGAAATCAATGATTTAATTAGAACAGCAGGGTTGTCCATTATCATAGCACCTTTGCCTAACTTTATTCCAAACAGTCTTTCTCCGCTTTTCTTTTTTTTTTTGCTTTCAACTGTAACAGAAGAGACAGCCCTGCCGACACATCTCTGACAAGGCTAAGTTGAAAACGCCTGGGGCAAGGAACCATTTGCCACTTGGCCCCATAGCAAGTGCCACTCCCATCACTGTTATTGTCAGTTTGCACCTATTATTACAAAATCCACTTTTGCTGCTTTGAGAATTTATCTCCTTTTCATTACTTGCTCACATTCTCTGACCCAGAAGTGCATTGTTGTATTCTTCCATTAATAACCATCATCCTCTTCTTTCTGCCTATCGGGCAGTACATGACTCGGGGACATTTTACCAGAGTTTCAAAGGGGGTTTTGAAATGTAGTTCTAGATGGTGAAAATGTCTTAGTGACAGAAGTGGGAAAGCTGTAAGAGGCTAGAGAATTTTGTTTTTGTCAAGGCCCTTTTAAGAACGCATTCAAGCGATGTCAGACATGAAAAATTCAACTCATTTTCTTGTCTAAATGATATCTCCAGTGTATGTGGTGCTCCTATATTCACATGATTCCTATTTGTACGACTGCAGTGAGACAAGAGCAGCTGGGACTTGGATTTTCAAAGTTTCCTCCAAGAACATTAGGTCAGAGGAAGAGAAACGGGAGATAAAGACATTTCCATTTGGGACCTTCCATGATAGCAAAGGAACATTTTGTATTACAGTTTCATAATATAGAACAGGAAGACTTAAATGGCACCGCATATTCCTCATACTGTATGTAGACATTTTCAGTTGCTTATTTACACTGTGCGCATATATGTGTTTGTGTGTGTGTTTGTTTCTGCAGCCGTGCTACGAGCGGGTGAAGGACTGGCTCAATGAGAACCTGGTGGCGCTTTGGATCTTTGCTCTATGCACGGCACTTACTCAGGTAATAACTTTTTAGCTTTTCCAATGAATTTTTCAGTAGTCATTAACTCCATTTTTTTGGTATCTACAAGCTCAGGTAGAGGCGCCGAGCACATGACATATAAACCTAATACTTCCCACTTCCTTTGCACTGAATATTGAATGCAGGATTTGTAACACCAGGGACTCCAATAAGCCCCTGTGTTTCCATTAAAGACAGTACGGGAGGCTTTAACTCAGATGTTCAATAAAATCTTTGACATTCTTTCCAGCTAGCTGGTAGGTCATATGCTTTAAAAACAGATCGTATATGAGGCTCCATTTTGGGTCCATTAAAAACTATTGTCTACCTTAATCTTCTGCAAAAATATCAAACATCAGCCCTGGAATGACACAAATAAATAAATCTAATTTATTGGGTAAAGAAACGAGAATAAACGCCTGCACTCAAAGTGACCCTGCTTTAATTCCAAATGCCAGATGTAAAGTAGGTGGAGAATTTACAACCTATGTCATTTTTTTATTTAAAAAAAAAAAAAAAAAATTAATAAAAAAAAAATGGGAAGACCACAAAGGAGGAAAGGAACTAATAAAGAAGGAAGGGACATTACGTCACAGCGACAGCCAGTGGAGCCAGACGTCGGTGCTGTTAACACTGATCCCAATGGGATGATCATGGAAAATCACACTGTAAACCACTACAACTGCCGTTTGAACTTTTACAGGTCAGAGATTCAACCATATAACAAAACACACTTTACATGATGCAGGTTGGTGGTTTTTGTCCAGCGTGAGCATTTATTGCCCCTCTGACTCAAAACGTCATGAGTTTGTCCAGCAGCTGCACAGAGCCTGAGCTGTTATCAGCTAGCATTAACAAAACAAAGCTAATGTTAGCCACATGCAACTTTAAAATGTACAATCTGATATGTCAAATATGAGCTGGTTAGCAACAGACAAATTATTCATTATTCCGACACCTGACTGAGGCTCTAACCTGTAAGTCATAAAGAGGGGTGGCAAACCCATCCAAAACAATGACAACCTCACTGAATTGTTGCACCCTTGGCATCAATTTCAAACTCAATGACGTGTTGTCCCTTCTTTGTTCATAAGTTCCTTGATAGGAGGCATGGAGGACACACCTGTCTCTCCTCACTCAATCCTCCTCGGGAAGCCTCCTCTCTCCTTGCTGTTGGTTTAATTATTTGAGACAGCCTTGATGAATAGAGATCGATTTTCAGGTCACGAGCCAGAGGAGCGAGGAGATGAGGAGGCATAAAATAAGTGAACGGGAAGCACCCATTATCATGACATCATATGACATCACTTCTTTTCCCCCCTCTAAATGCAGTTTGCTCTGTACCATGGCGGTCTGACAATTTCATGAAGGAAAAAGCAATCTGGACTTGATCCGCCACTAAAACTTCTCCCTGGAGAAAAATATGGTACATGTGCAGGAGGTGCAGAGTCGCACCTTAAATGAAATTAGATTAGGGGGAGATAACACATTTGATTACCACGTTGCTCTGTTCTCTGGAGAACTCTTGCCCAGTGTAGGAAATGTTTCAATGAAATTAGGCGAAGAGCCAAACTGAAGTTGGCGGTGAACTGCAGGGACATTTATCAATAGAGGAAGCAGCCGCCTCCACAATCACTTCTTCATGCGTCACAGCACATACAGACAGTTCTGTGTTGCAGCATAATTATTCCCATTACAGCCACGTGTGTGTGTAGTTAGAATAAAATGTTAAATGTGTTTTATTTTTACCTGCTTGAGGGATTTATATCAGAATCAATTTGGCGAACATATCATCCACACAAAGAGTTGGTAAGCTTTTGAATAGGATCTGTTAAGGTGTGCATTGCTCTGTGAAGCCATGAAAATAGGGCAGAAATGACTGTGCCGCGCGCTTTGGACCTCCATCTGAGCAGGTGGGAAGCACACGCACAAACCACGCTAATCCTTTACACCAAAACTGCTCCGCATTGCTTGATCTTATTGACACGCCCCGTAGTTCACCTCTCCTCCCAGTTTGGCACAGGCAGGTTCACGGCAAGTCACCAAAATAGCATACGAGTGCAGTTGAGTAAAAAATCTGCGTGTACCCGACAAAAATGCCACTTAACTGGCACACACCTCCCCCTTCCCTCCCCTCCTGCTCCTCTATGCATCATGTGCCATCCCAAAAATAGAGCCCTGAGTTTTGGGATGGGCCATAAGGCAGGGAGGGACGGCTCAGAAGTGATCAGCTTGGACCAGAACAAACATGGAGGTGAATTTATTTTGTGTAATTTATTCTACTGGGATGCAGCGCTGGTGTCTTAGAATGAACAGGGCTTTAAGGGGTGAACACCTAAAAATACACTACTGTACCAAGTCATGTCACATGTGAAGTTGCATGTTTTATATGATGGATGTACGGCTGGCTTTACATGGTGCGACTGAAATGCAACTTCAGTTCTATGCAACTCGGAGTTCCAGGCGAACCATCCAATAAAAAGTAACCACAGTTTTCCACTAAATAAAAGCAAAGTGATTTTGATATATTATAAGAAAATAAAAATTCTGTAGTTTTTGGCATTTGTTGTTGAATATATATACTTTAAGATAAGGATAATTAGCTGAGAAGGTGTAAATTTTCTTTTTGGCAGTGTGACTCTACACAAAGGCATCTGAAGACCTTAATGGCTGTTGTCTTAATGTGTTTCTTGTCTTCATGCAGATCCTCGGCCTGGTTTTTTCCATGACAATGTTCTGCCAGGCAGTGAAAGTAGAAACCTTCTATGCCTAGCCATCGACCCCTCCGCCCTTCAGCAGACCTCGAATGTTTTTCATCAGAGAGGGACAGATATAGACAGACTCCCCCGCCTCCGACAGACTCTTCTTTTCAACCCTTGTCCTTTCTGTGACATTCCTGTTCGGCGACCGCGCTGACCGCCCCGATGTTACCAGTTACCACAATATTCTGCTAACTATGAACAAGCACAGTGTCAGTGTAATACCCAAATCGTTTTCTATGGTTTGCTCTGTGTTCAATGCTCATTTCTGTGATAAACATGCAGTATTATGAACATATATGAAAAATGTAACCCCTTTTTTAATATATATGTTTTGTTTTAAATTATTTTATGGTTTGTAAACGTGTTTAAAAATGAGAGCTATGTGGAATGCTGATGAAGCAGACAGTTGGAAAGTGCACTGGAGAAGTGCTGCAAGTGCATGGCTGTGATGGTGTGTATTAAATGTTTTGGCTCGTCTAAATAGCACTTGTCATCGCATCATTCTTCAATAGGAAACGCCAGAGGCTTCTAATGTGTAATCCTGCTGTAATACGCCCAATTTCTTGGATACTTAGATGACAAATGAGACTATAGATGGAACTATGCCGAGCACTGGCATGTACCATTGTGAAAGTACTGTAGTCCGTCCTCTGAGACAGGCATTCTGGAGTCATTATAAAGTGCAAATTAGTTTTATAGCGATTAAATAGTAGGGTATTAATTACATACATCTGACGAAAATAACAGCTTTGCTTATTCATCTGTGAGACATGCTGCCTTTTAACTGGCTGGGTTTACATGGGACATGAGACTAATGCCAGCTCTATAAGAAAAAGCTTCTGTTAGAGGAATTTTAAATGAGCAAGTAGCAGGATCCTGAAGAGTGGCCTGGGGCGATTTCCCTCCCAGCACATCAGCACTCCATTGACAAAGATTCATCTATAGTCTCTGAAGCATCCTCTGGCCTTTTTGTGACTCCTTCCTCTTTTTTTCCTGCTTTGTGCTGATAACTATAAGCTAGGCACACCAGAGGCATGCTTTGATTAAAACGTCCCATAGGAGAAAAGCTGTTGGGGTTTTTGTGAGGGGTACAGACACCGCAGGTGCTGGAACCCTTATATTTGTTTTTTGTTCTTGTTTTTTCTTTTCTGATCTGTACCTCTGAGGCCACAAGTCCCACAGCAATCAAATTTAGTGGACAGGTTTCAAAATTTTATTTATTTTATTTATTTATTATTTTAAACCCTGATCAGCCCGGTGGTGGCGCTATAACAAGCATCTTTACATACTGGCCAATAACTCCTGAACCTTAATTTGTATATGCTCAAAGCTATGAACTCAACAGAAATGTTTGGGCTTGGCCCCAAACTGTGTCAGACCACATATGGTTGTATTTGCCACCATCAGGCCAACCTTGCAGCAACACTTATTTTTTTTTATTACTCTTGCCAAGTTGACTCAATCTCCAACACATTTTACACACTGCATATGTGCACAGTCCACATTATGGCTATTCCAGATAAATCTGATAAACATAACCATTTGGTCAAGACACTCACAAGTGAATTTGAAAGCAAACATGCACAAACCTAAACGTTTATTGCCAGAGTAATCAAACCTCACATACATATTTATGCAGGGGTTGCAAAGTGTGTCATATCACATTTGCTTGTGCTCTGCAGTGCTGCTGTGAGGACAAATTGGAAATTTTGCATATTGCAATTTTCCAGGTATCTGAGTGTGTTTGGCCAATTGGCTTGGCCCCTCACTAAAATCCGCTTGCAGCTATATTTTATTTTTTCTTTCATAATAAAGAGAGATAACAGATAGGGTTTGAAGAGAAAAAACCCTGAAGTAAAGGCTCATTTTTTCTCCAGCTCCTTGGCACCAAACCAAGTTTGAGTGGTTCATTTAAACATTGATTTTAGGTGTTACTTGCCAGATTTAACCTATGGACCTGTGTACTTCTTTTTCCTGCAGTGTGCAGTATTTCAGACCATGGGCCATTGATGTCTCTTTATAAATAAGTCAAGTCAGGTTTATTTGTATAGCCCTAAACACAGTTATAGTCTCAAAAGGCCTCTACGCCCACATTATAAAACAATAAATGGACATGATAAATGAAGAAGATACCGCTCAGCCTTAGTCCTCCAATGCGTAAAAAGGAAAAACTCCCACAAAAACCTCATTACAAAATAATTGACTGAAATTTCAGCCTTCACCTAAAACTTGGCAAAACAACAGGAGTAAACAGGAGCTTTTTGTAACCTGCTGACTGAGCCAACAGAGTGAAACTACTATTCACATCTGCTAGGTCTTTTGAAACTTTTAACACAGAGACTATGTATGTTGACCTCATGATTTGATAACAGTCATGCTGGTGCAATACTTCTTGTCATGATATAGATATGAATATTTTAAACCAGCTTCACTCTATTAAAGAACATAACCAAAGTGATGCATAGATCATATAGTTTTTCCCTCTGAAAGCTCCAGAAACAGGCGTGTATCATACCACAGCAGCAGACACAGACTCAGGAATATTACAAAACTCTCCATGTAATTACCATAAAGGCCAGTGAATGGTGTCATGACTCTCTCGTATATTTCACACCGGCCAAGGGTGATAATGTGGAATATTAATAGCCTTATAAGTGAAGCTCGTAAAGCCATTGAAAGCTTTAACATAAACATGGAGAAAGAGTGCTGAACACACGAGATTACACGGGACAGGGTGCATCGAGGGTCACAAAGCCTTGGCGACCAACAAAGCAGCTTATCAACAAGCAAATGGCAACAATCCTCCCTTCGGCACGTTCAGCAACGCAGGAGCTTCAAACTCGAGCGGGAGACGCCTTGATGACTCCATTACCCGGGAAATGTGGTTACTTGCAACACAATAAATTTTCCCACTTCAACCCCTCTCAAACTCTGCGATCTCCCCGCGCCCTTCTGTTGCCTCTGAGATTCACCCCACTGCTTCACCAGACCCGTGTTTCCTTTCCTCTTGTCTGATGCATTATTCATCCTCATGTTCGCAGGCTTTCACCCATCTTGTGCTTGATCAATAAAACATACCTGTGTGCTTGCTCTCTCACCCCTCCATCCTCTCGCCGTGTTCCTGAAGCCAGACCGTGAGCCCACGCTGAGCTGATAAAACAGCATAGGTGGATGGCTTTTTCACACTGTGAGAAAATGAGGGAGGAATCCAAGGCATCTCTGGGCCCCGTGAGTTGTGGCTCTAATCTGTATAGCGAAAGGGATTCAATCTGCATTCATGGTTGAGGTACGGTTTCCCCTCAAATCCAGAAAAGTTGTCAAAAGAATGCTTCAAGTGCCCAGCTCATTATAGAGGATGCAAGTTGCAACGCAGGTTGCTGCAAGTGCTCCAATGCAACTCCAACTCTAACAGATTAAATAAATTCAACTGATGAAATGGGAATGCAACCTCAAGCTTCTGACTCATCAGGGCTGCCAGACTCGTGTTATCTCCAGTGGAGATCTTCGGCAGAATCCAAATGGAGTTTGTTCCATTAAACTCAGATTTAAGGATGGATTCTGCCCCGATCTGTTCAGAATTCAACACCAGTTTTTGGGCCTTGTCTCGGTTACTTCTGCTGAACATGACTGATACTTATAGCTTCCCAGCAAAGATTTTGATAAAATATTGTTAGATTGATTTTAACACTATGGCCTAGCACAGCATTAAAGGAATATTTCACCCAAACAGTATATATTTTGTATCATTTATCCACCCCAAATTGGATGTCCAGTGAATGCCTCACAGATATCAAAGGTTCTTCGCAGAGGAACAGCAGCAAAAAGGACATGAAAACATCTGTTACAAATTCTCAAACTCTTCATGCATTGCAATCCAAGTCTTCACTCTCCATTTGTACGTTAAGCATGTTCCAGTTGCGTGTAATTGGCCTGCTCCAGGGTTCGAGTTATAATCTGAGCTTTGTGGGTGTCTCTAAAATAACTAACGTTAGTGGCAGAGATAAATGAATGACTGACTGAATAAATAAATAAATAATGTGCTATTTCAGAGAGAGAGAGAGAGAGAGAGAGAGACAGAGAGAGAGACAGTTCAATTCGCCTTATGTGGTCCAACAATGTTACACACAGAGCAGCCCACACTACTTCGCCAGGCTTGCAGTCGACCCCGTCAGCAGCAAAAGCCTTTTTTTCATCAGCATGGTAATTTTTTACTATCGTTACTCTACTACAAAAGTAATATTGGCTGATTCTTCCATACTGGTTTGAACGTTGGCATAGTTGGCGTAATACTGCGCACCATTGTGGTCTGGTGGTGAAGTACAGCCTTCATCCACGAGAGAATATAGTGCCTTTAGGTCTTTTGGAAAATACCTTTCTTTTAGCCTGTTTATCTCAATAATAATTATTATTGTGTTAAAAAATCATTACTCATTACTAATCATTACTAAAATCAATACTTACTTATTAAAATAATGGTTGTTAATGCATTGATGTAAATAACCTGCATAGTTATGTAAAATTACAACCACAGTATCTTTCTCATATCACTCTAAAGCTGTTCTAACAGATTTTTACAGTGCCATGACTGCACTGCAAAAACTTTTGTGTTCGTTTGAGTCGTCATTGAACGTGCTCGTCATGTAAACTGAAGCGCTTGGACCCGGCTGCCTCTCCTGCAGGTCGCTGCCCATCACACGCTGGCAGGGCCGGTTTGCATCTCCATTGATCAAATGTCAAGTCAAATCACAGCAGAATTTGTAAGCAGCAGAAAATAAGTGCATCTTGTCCACCTCAAATCAATACTGAAATGTGTCAGCATTGGAGTGAGAAAACAGCCGCACAAAAAATGACAGACCACTAACAGTTTCAATACATTTTCACTATATACTTGAAATCTTAGGTTGCAAATTCAAAACCATTAGTTTTTTGTTTGTTTGAGCTTGCAGCCCAGTTTGACCGGGTCTGACAGTGAGACAGGCAGGCAATAACATGAGTGGCCAGTGGAGAAAAAGCTGTCCAGACCTTATGCTCCACTGCAGTCACTTTTCTTCCCTTCACTGCACCTCAAGCTGCAAAATGTCAGCAGAGGAACTTCGCCTGGTTGATTTTCCAGTGGCAAAAATCATTGCGCTATAAAAAAAAGATAAATAAATTAAATAATAAAATACAATACAATACCACCTCTGGGTAGGATTCATGGTCTTCTAGCTTGGTGAACACTGTGAGCTCTCATGATCCAACAGGAATACAATCCAGGCAACATTTATTCAGCATTTACTTGTTATTTATGATGACCAATAAATTTGTGGTGAGCAATAAAATAGTATCATCACTAGTTGCTGTAATACCATTTAATAGAGTATGTCAAATAATTCAAACATTTAATATGAAAGCAAAGCAGTTATATTTACACTGTGCATTATTTTTTTCAGTGTTTTTTCTCTGTTTTGAGATATTAACTTGTATGATACTTTGACCTGAAGTTAACCCGCTGCCCAACAGCCAATAGGGAACTGCATGTTGCTCTTGTCATTACAAATTGACTCCACTTTCTGAGCTGTCTCTTGGCTCTAGCTATTGGCAAGTGTATTTTCATTTACATGCGGTGTATTTTAATTGAAAGACATCACAAAATTCCTAGGTTTCCCCTCTGTGTCATGAGTTTATGTTTTAACTGCAAGATTAATAGCATCAGCATGGCTTTCAGGGCAAAGCTCTGTTATTAGATGCTCTCTTCTCCAGTGCACTGAAAAAAAAATTAATATTCGCAGCCTAATGTAGGGCACCTCAATTTGAATATTTCATGCAATATGCCCAAGCATCAAAACCATCTCCATCTTAAGTCTAAGCTAACATGATTAGAAGCGCTATATTATTAACACAATTGGATGGAAGTGATTCCAGAGAGTGTGCATTAATAATCACAAGAACAGTTTTCCCATCAAGTTTTATCTTCACAATGAAGTGGGATTTCATGGGGCAGCCGGGGTCATTTTCTATTTCTAACTTTAAAGAGAAATGCCCGTTTTTCTTATCACCAGTACACAGAGGAGCCCTCAGCCTCTGGTTGAGATGGACCATCATGCATTTCAGTCAAGCCTGAAATCTGTGTATTACTGTGTCAGCGATGACAGACGCCTTCCTCCTATGTTGTAAAGGATGGTTTAATGTTTGGGGAAGGAAAGAGACAGAGTGTTTAAGCTAAGAAAAGCTGCTGCACAATCTTCTATATGCATGATAATCCAATTACACAACAGTACAGCTGGTATCAAAATCTAAATGTACTGCAGATAATTTTTATTTGGTCTGAGGAATCATTATTATAAGCCTGTGCCCAAAATCTCCCAAAGTCTCATTTGTAAGGAATACATTTTCTAACACATCAAACTTATCAGAAAAAAACAAACCAAATGCAAAACAAAACCAAACAAAGCGCAGTCCCATCCCTGCTAAGACTGAAAACAGACTATCAAGCAGAACAATTTGAAGAAATCCAAAAACAAATATCCAGCTCCAGATTCACTCAGGCTGGATCAAAGATTTGCAGCAGGCTACAGCAACCAGGGCAAGACTCCCTCCCAGCCGCTGCAGAAGGGGAATGGCAGTAACAAATTATGTGCCAGAAAAGTGGGGGCCCCCTGCCAGGGTAGAATGCATTAACCATGCTGTTTTGACTCCATAAAATGGTCCACTTCTGTCCTAGGGGATAAGAGAGAGTTCATCCGGGGACATTGTGGAGTTTCAGTAGCTCGAATCAGTGACAAAGAGCTCAGGTTTTCTTCAGGGAGCCCGATGTCACCCACCCACACTCATTTATAGTTAAGTACTCTGTTTCTGAATCTGGAATCAGGAGGACGCTGCTGTTTGGGAAACATTGGAGGGTTCTCAGATTCTACTGAAGGAAATTAATGTGGAAGTAACATTTCTGGGAGTGAACCTGGCCTGGAACCTCCTGGATAGGATGAGAAATATCTACAAGCAAAGCAAGCAAGCTTTCATTTTATGAAAATGAACTTCGATAAAGAATAATTCAAACTGCCACATGCAACCATGGGAAGAGAAACTTTAGACAATATGCAGGAAGAGCAAATCTCATTATTTATTTTTATTTATTATTATTTATTTATTATTTTTGAAAGGGACAGAGCACATTAATTAAGATGTAATATGCTATAATATGCAAATATGTTGAGTTAGCAAGAATGCTAATTTACATCCATAGTCCCCAGGCAGGTAACAAATACTAACAATGTAAGTAACAACATGGAAGTACAAATATGCGAATACACAAAATACATTGTGCACACATTCAATTAAAAGTGATCACAATTATGGTTTACCTTGAGCCTTGATTAATTATTTCTGTCAAGGAGCTGGCAGGGGGTTATGCGCTCGCCTCTGTCTGCCCATCAGCAGGAAAACTCAAACCGTACTGGACACATTTGCATGAAAGTTGTTGTGAAGGTTGGTCACGGGCCACTGCAGAAGTGATTAACTTTTCAGGCCAATCAACCTCAAGAGGGCATGGCAATGGGTGAGGGTTATCACAGACAGGGCTGCAGTTTCCATCCATGTAACATCATGAAACAAGGTGGGGAGGCTGGTTGGTCATTGGTTAGTCTTCACCAAGGTCAAGGCGGGTCCATGACTGTGGAATTCTGATTTTGCCAGACTAAGAAGAATTTGGGGTTTCTTCTTCCACTTTTGCCCGCCCTGCAGAGTATATTTCCCCAGGGAAAGCGTGAGGGCAAGAAAAGAGTGGGCGGTGAAATATGGAGCTCTCAGAGGCAATAATCTTTTACAAACCATTGGGACCATTAAAGGAATACTCCAACATTTTGGGCAAAATACCTTTTTCCGACTTACCCAGACTGAGACATGATGTTCGATACCATTTTCACCTCTGTAAGTCCACTGCTTTGGTTTTGATGGGTAGCATTTCGGGTTTCGGTTAGTCGGAAAAAGGGTATTTGCCTCATAACGTTGGAGTATTCCTTTAACAAGTTGCACTTTCCTGTTCAAATTGGGATGGACAAATGGAGAGACCAATGGTGAGTGGGTCAATCTCTCCTGTTTTCCACAATAATCAGGGACCTTCCGGGCTTTTCTACTCTGTTTACCTGAGTCACAGTGTGCTGCCTTGACTCATGACCAACTTTCCCTCCTGACTGGGTGGATCCCATGACAAATGACATTACCAAGAGGGGGCGTGGCTTAGCACAAACAGGTAACTTCCAGCTGCCATGGTGAAGGTCTGTGCTCTACTGGGCTCCTTCTTGTTCTTTCTGTATTAGTCGATGTGGCCTTGAGTCAGACACCTGTGATATTAAGTTTTAACTATACAGCACTTTTCTAAACAACATAAAAAAGTGCCTGATAAACAAATCGACAATAAAACCCTGTGCGATTGGCAATAAAACACCAGGATTGATTGAAAAGGAGTTACATAAGAATACAAGAGGCACATAGGAGATGAGTAATAGATAAAGGCTCTCTGTATAGATCTGGTTTGAGAGGTGAATCAAAATATGACACTGATTTTGGCTGACTAAACTCCTCAGGCAGGATTTCAGTCAGCCGCTTAGGGCCGTCTGGCTCTGTGGTGGGATTAACGGATGTGAGATGGACCTCGCTGAGCCATAAAGGTGCTCAATAAATTCCTAAAATCCATTCTAAGAACTAACAGGCAACCAGCTAAAATTGCGGTAATATGATCCCATGACACCTGTTTAGTTTCGGTTGATACCCGGGCAGCACACACAGTAATCTGGACTGTAATTATTGGCTTCACCCACGCGGCAGCTCCAGTGAAGCTGCTCAGTTTAATTAGTACAAGACTGTGGTTGTACTGGACTTCTCCCTGGGGTGGATCGACACAGACTATCTTCCTTCTCAAAAAAAAAAAAAAAAATCCAGTCTAACAAAATGTTACACTGTTATGTATCGTCAATCTGTGACCTCCAGTTGTTGTTTTGTGATGAAGTGTTGTAATTGACTTTTCTGTTGGACATACTTTCCTTTAACCTGCATGATCTGCTTCAATTAGCAATTTCTGACATTTCCCAGCGTGATGTCTGGCATAACAACCACAGAACAGTGTGAATTTGTTGCAATTCAGCACGTAGGTGTAGACAGAGCAGTGATGATAAATGATAATGAAGTGAAAGTGAAAATAAGTGAAGAACAAAAAGGCATTCAGCAGAGCGCAGACCTCTGCCAAGGTTGCAGCTGAGTTACAGCTTTTTTTTGTGCTATATTGGTGCTTTTTTTTTTTTTTTTTGCAATGCTGTAATCACAGACATGCAACTTTTGGCCAATCAGCATGCAAAGTTGAACAGTGCCTCTTTGACCCATGACCAACCTCCCCACGGTGTTTTGTGATGCTACATGGATGTGTATGGAAACTACAGCCCTGTTTGTTCTAAGCCCCGCCCATTGCCATGCTCCTTGGAGTCTGATTGGCCCAAAAAGTTAATCGCTTATTTGTTGACCCATGACCAGCCTCCCCAACATCTTTCTTAGTGCTACATGGATATTTTTGGAAACTACAGTCCCGTTTATGCCCTGCCCTGTTGTTTTCATTGGACACTTTCAGCCCAACAGCGTGAAAAGTTGATCTTTGCCCGCTTGACCCATGACCAACAACCTCCTCGCTGGGTTTCATGATGTTACATGGAGGCGTTAGGAAATATGACTCTGCTTGTGCTAAGTCCCCCCTTAAGGCTGGTTGGCTTGAAATTGCTCCTTCACTGATCAATAACCAAACTTCCTGACAAGTTTTGTGTAAATCTGCTTTATGAGTTTTCCTGCTGACAGACAGGGGCGATCACATAACCGCCTGCCGTGAAAAATCCAGTTACTCGAAACACATTTCTTGTAGCCGCGCTGCATTATGGTCTATTGAGACTCACTGTCAGTGGAAACATTGGTATCTCTGTCTCCTCTAGGATGGATTTCTCAGTTTGATTGTTGAACTAAAGCTAATCATATGCCACGGAGGGCCGAGAGCATGCAGGCTTCCATCCCAACCAAACACTACACTAGGTAATTTCACTGATTAGCACATCTCCAGCCACAGAGGAGGAACTAATCAGCGAAATCACCTTCTGTAGTGTTAGGTGTGAATGAAAACCTGCAGGCTCTCGGCCCTCCATTGAACATGATTGCCTGTCTCCACTCTAGAACAGAAGAACTCGCTGTTTGATTCGGAGGGACTGGCATGACACTAAAACTTGACACTAACTGATTTTTTTAGATGACTGAAAATAAAAAAATAAATAAATAAAAATAAAAATAAAATCTGATGTCAAACTCCATCGTAGCTGAGCTGGAAATCTCTTACAACAATCTGCACCTGACAGGCCAAGTAAATTGCCAATAGCTGGTATTAACAGTGACAGAGTGTAAAAAAAATTCCTTTGACTACCCCTTTAAAGTGTTTTGAGAAACTAAGATGCATTTTTACCCAACATCTTGCCGTGCCAAAATGACTAAAATGAACATTGTGGCCAATATGTTTGTGTATTATGCCCCTTTATTTTCTATAGCGTGCACTTCTTGCCTCTCCATTGCTAAAAGAATTGTAGAGGTTCTTATGGGCCTTCGGGAGTTATCACATAACGTTCACATAAATACATTTAACAACCTTAACACATAAATGATTTTCCTTATATGAATTTCAATCACAGAATAACTCAAACTGGGTCTTACAGCCATGGAAAGAGAAACATTTAACAATACTGAGGAGGGATAAAGTAATCATGAATTTTTTTGTGTCAGTTTATTTTAAAGGCTTCTCCATCTGAAGCCTTTTTCAATTTATAGGAGCTCAAAATATTAAAGTTCATATGGAATGCCTGCCTGCCTCTTTTATGTATGGGTGTTCTGTTGCTTTGAATAAGAAAAACAGACTTAAATAGGAGAAAAATTGAAGATGCAAACAACTCAGTGCAGGTAAAGAGACACCATGGTGAAGTAAATAAAGCCACAGCAAAACAAAGGCCTGCATGCTTGATGACGGTAATGGGAAGATGAAAATAACTCAGGAGGATTGGCAGAGGACTTCAGCGTCAGTTGCTGACCAGTTCACTCCTCATCCTCTGAGTGACGACAACGCAGCGGTGAATATGATTCTTTTTGAAGCCGGTTTGCTGCTGTCACCCTGCCAATATTTTTAAGCCTGTAAGACCTTTGATATCTCTTAATGTTGTACAGTTCGCTCCAGATGAAAAGTAAGCACGCACGGGACAGAAATTAATGAGGTGCTGGAGAAAATCAACAACATAATTTTAAGCGCGTGCAGCAGGTCTGACAAGGATGCAAGAAGGAATGGAAGCGCTGCCTGTTTGGTATGCTCCCATAATGATTTATTGGCATATGGAGATGTAGACCTTGCTTTTTATTTCCCTGGTTGGATTCCCTAAGATATGTTTGGGTTGCAAGGGGATAAAAGTTTAATCTATGAAAATAAAAGTAGCATTGTCTCTGAGGGGAATAATACAAAAGTGCATCACAATGCACAATGTAACCAGAATATGCAATGTAAGTAAACACCTTAAACCACATATTTTATTAATTTCAATCATACTAAGTATTTTCTATGTAAAGAGCTGTGCCAGGATGAAAATAAACTATTACACAGGTAATGACATTATGCAAACACTGAACTGCAGTCTTAAGTTGCTCTTACCAAGTTTAATAGCATTTGGAACACCAGAGGCAATTTAACTGTAAAACTGCATATTGTCCAATAATATCCAAAACAAAGGGGCCTAGCTTGGAGGAGAAAACTTTAAATTGGAGAGAAACATTGTGAGACAAAGGTGAAGACAGTACTAAAGCAAACTTTATTAAAAGAAACATGGAGAAAACATCACAGACAAAATAGCTACAAATCTATCATTTTCCTCGTGTCGCCTCTTACAGCTTGTTTACTCCAGACTTCAATAATAAACTCAGAAAGTGTTTCTCTGACAAATCCAAAAATTATCTTGTGTCAAACAGCAGTGATCAGAGCCACAGGGTGGAAATCGTCTCCTAATGTTGCCTCCTGCCTAAAAGTCAGTGCCTTTGTATTTAGCTGCAAGCGCTATTTTTGTTATTATTATTTTTTTAAATTCCGGTGAGGAAAATCTCTGGGTTTTTCCTATGATATAGTCACGCGTTATTCCACACACAGACGCAAGCATGCATGCACACACACTTTCGCGCACACACAAGCATACAGACACACTCATACAGAGAAAGACACACACACACGCTCACACAGAGAGAGAGAGAGAGACACACACACACACTCTCACACAGACCAATGTCTTTACTTTGGTCTTTTTGTTGTCCAACAGGATGCTACGCACCTCATCTAGAGATTCTTGTCTAGGTGAAGAACACTACACTCAGCATGTAGCACCTTCGGGGGTCTGAGCGGGTGACAAATCACTGAAGTCTGAAGGACGAACATGCACACACTGTTTATTTATAATTATGTACAACGCCCCGAACCCTTCCCTTGTCCGCCCTTTCCCATCATTCCTCCTGCTGCTCCTTCCTCTGACCTCGCCGGGTCTGGACACGCCGGGCGGAGCTAGTGGATCCGGGTCAGCTCCTCCACGATCTTGATCACCTCGTCCACCGTGGCCTCACGCTTCATGCCGCTGCCGTCATCAATCTGAAAATGCACAGTGACCCCAAACTCAAACAAGTGACACTAACGCACTAGTTACATCAGATTCTGTGTATTTAGATTTTAACAGGTTTATATGTGTTTTATTTATGGGTGCATTTCACCCATTGTTCATTGCTGGTTTACCATTTTCCGCCTCTGCTGTCATTTAGATTCTTCTGTTATTTCTGTGGCTTTGCTTGTCATATCTGATTTTTGACTGTGTGTGTGTCATTTGTTTTGAGATGTTTTTATAAGCACCTGGGTGTATTCATCTTGTCTGTCCATAACTAATTGCACCTCTTCTTTATTTTCTAAATCCATGTTTTTTAATTACTTTGCTTCTATGCTTTATCATTATGCAAATGAAGTACACAAAAAAACTAAACTGTCATTTAGCCTCTTTTGTTTTGTTCCCAGATGCAATGTATTTTTCAGTGTTGGGGGTTCAGGGCGATCTAGATAGTAAAAGTGAAGATCAAGATAACAAACAATTTTGTTAAAATTAAGCTATTAGATGTGTTTATATACTGTGCTCAAATACATGACTAAAAAATTATGTCTGAGTGCTTTGGATGCTTAAAAACAAACCTGAATTGAGAATGAGAATACAAACATTAAAAGAAAGAAAAAAACGTTAACATGCAGTCTCCTGCAAATGACACTGGCAACCCTGGAGCCAATTAGCAACAAGACCCATCATCCTTCCAAATTTCATCAAAATTGCAATAGCAGAGTCTGAGATATAAAAAACGAGTTAAAGAGTTTGACCTTTAATTGTAGCGCCCCCATTAGGGCGATCTGTGCAACTCTGTAACCGCTCAAACAGTAAAAACAAGCATCACACCTACAAGTTTTGTGAGAATCAAACCAGCTTTGTCTCATATGTCACCTGAGATATCATGTTTAAAATTACAGATCTGTTTTATGGATGTATTTCAGCATGTGTGCACTCTCACCTGTAGGGTACTGACTACTTCCTGCATCTTGGCCCTGCCGAGGTCCAGGAAGCTCTCGATCAGGTCCCCGTCGATGAAGCCAGTGGCCTGCTCTGTCTTGCGCTCTGTGTGGAAGGACCTCCAGGTGCCGCGGAGTCAAGGAAGATCGATAAGACGCTGCTGCCTGGCCTGAGGCCTTTTGGCAAGAAGATCATATTCAAAGTGCATGAACACGTATTTCACCTCAGGCATGGGGAACAAATGTTTGTGTGGGAAGCCAAGCAATGTCAAACAAGGCAATGACTAATGTTCACAAGACCAGGCGGAGGGAACAATTTAGTGAGATATGGAGACTTTACACAGTGGGTTGTGCTCATTTTCACACCCCTGATGAACACAAATGGTGTGTACAAGGGAGATGGTATAGAGCTATATAATAAAATTGCAATACTCAGCACAAATAGTGTTTTTACTAGAACAATGGCTAATCTTCCTTTAAAAGGCACACAGGGCTGTCTTGAGATGGATGGTTTATGAGGCAAAAATACATAAAATAAATATCACCCGTTAGTTGCAGCAGTAGATCTTTAAAACATCAGTAGATCAGTAAACAGCAGTAGATCTTTAAAACATCATGACACCTTCCGGCCACACATTTTCCAAATCGCACATTCAAGGCTCCTGACAAAGGCATTTGTGGTTTGAAAGTTCAGCATCGAAGAATAGCCAAAAATCTGCCAGAATTAGGGGTATGAATATTAGCAAGTTCTGGAGGGGTGGGGGGGGGG
>OMKZ01055811.1:0-10168 GCA_900302535.1 Neoniphon sammara
ATTTATTATTTATTTTAACATGTTACTATCCTGCATTTTAATTCACATTCATTCAGCTTGGTGGCTCTTCATAAGCAATGGGTAGGGGACAATTGTGAATTGGGCAATTGTAGAGTTATTCAAGGTAATAGTACAGGATTATTTAGTACTCCGTCCACCTCTGATTACATGTGCACGCACAACCAAACCATGACAGACAATGTCATTTGGGCATGACATGCACAATAGCTAATTTTATTTAGGTTGCCTTCATAGTACAGATATTTGTAACTCATTATTATTGCACAGTATTTTTGCACAGTGATCACTAATTAGTAGCAGCTGAGTCACCAAAGCATGAGTCCAAGTTGAGTCCCAAGTCCTCAGTGTTCAAAGTCCAAGAGGTAACCAGTTTTGTTTTTATCTAATTAAAACAGTACATATAAATTTACATCTGTCCAAAAAGAAAAGCTAGTTTACTACTCAGAATGGTGAATCTGAGTTGCATATTTCTGCCATTTTGTTTGTTTTTCAATCATTTTTTTTGAAGCACACTTAACAGTATGTGACATCATCCAATCAATGGTTATGTTGCAAGATGAATTTTCATGTCTAAATGTAGATCTATATTGTTAACCTCCGAGATGACCAGGTATAAATTTGGGGTAATGCTGAAAAAAATGTAGTCAGTGTCTAAAGCAATTGAGCCCCAAGTTGAAGTTCAAGGGCTCTGCACATAAGTCTCCAGTACAAGTCCGAGTGATAAGTATGCAAGTCCGACTTGAGTCACGAGTCATCAAAATTGGTTCTCCAGCTGAATGTTAGTCCAGGTCCAGGACTTATGTACTATACAAGTGACTTTCATTGGCAAAGGCAGTAGCTGGTATGTGGCCTCCAGGGGCACACTGTCAACCTACTGGAGCTGAAAGTGGTTCTGCTGGTTCACTGCCACTTCAATACACTAATAAGTAGGACCTGTTAGTAAGGACTGTCAACCAAACCACGGTGAACCTGTGGTTTTGGGCCACTGAGAACCTCGTCTCTCATCATATTGTATTTTCTGGGCCTAGAGAACACTGAGGCAGACCTCATGCTGAGAAGCAGACCCCTAGAGGACGAATGGAGACTTCATGCCAACATTGTAAGCTGGGCTGAAGCTTGTAACCCTCTTTGGGAAACTGGAAGTGGATCTCTTCATCTTAAGGTGAAACACTCACTTATTCTCTGTGGTTATCCCTGATGCCTGACAAGGATCCAGCCTTGGGGCTTTGCACATGCTCTATGGCCAGAAAAGCTATTGCATGCCTCCTATGAGTGAGGGGCTCTGGTCCTTGTGGGGTGGGAACCCATAGGTCTGAGTAGGCTCATCTTGATTGGCTGACCATGTAAATTTCAGTGTGCTAGGGTGTGCATATGAGTGGTAAAGCCAACAGAGCCCCATTAGAGGGCCCAGCCTGTTCTCATAGAACTATAGTTACGGCGCATAACTATTGTTACCCAGTATCATTTTAAAAGTGTCATGGCTTGCACCAGGTGTCCTTTTTTCAAATGTTTCTTGTTTTGGAATGAAAGTCTTATTTATTTATTTATTTTATTTGAATACCTCCCACTCATACTGAATGTAGTTTTAGTGATCTTTAAGCCTCATATCTCTTTGTTCCCTGTTGGGGTGACTGGGTACAGTGTTTGTGAGTGTGTATGAACCACATGTGTACAGTATCTACGGTGTTTGCATGTACTGAGGATCATGCGTGGCCACTCTGTGTCGGCAGGTTCTCAGAGGCCAGTGGGGCCACGGAGTGACTGACCTCTCCACAGATGTTATTACACATCGATGGGGCCATTCATCTGATCGTTAACCCCTCACTGCGTAATCACACAACTGTGTTTTAGCTACTGTATTCCATTCAACATGATCGATTTCTCTCTGAAGTACCTCCTCAAGGTCTTCCACTGGAGGACTCTGATCAACAGAGAGGGACTTTGTAGCCATAAACTTGTTGTGCACTTTTGACTGTGGACAACAAGTGGAAAAACATGCTGCGAGCGGGAAGGAGGAGTTTCACATCACCATAGTTCATTATGTTAATTGCTGGTGAAAAGACAGCCTCACTGTTAAAGTTCCTTGTAAAAGTTGTGGGGTGTAGATTTATTGTTAATTCTGCAATGGTGATAGTTTATCGGATGGTAAATTTTCTCCAGAAGAGTACAGTAAAATCTGAACTATCTCTGTTTACCTCAAGTTATTCTGTGGGGTCTGATTAACTGGATCATTTGTGTTCAGTTATAGTGTGTAGCTTACAGTGTAGGACACAGTGTGTGGAAATTTAATGGCATGTAGGATTAACAATAACAACTAGAAAATGAAAACAAAACCTATGTGGGACTGTTGGAGATTATTATTTAGCTGATAACCCTTTCAATTTTCTTCCAAAGTCTCATCTAATGAATTATCAAACCTTAATAAATTTGCTTAATATTTGTAATTAATCATGCTTTTCTGTTGTCTTCCTTTCAATGAGGGAGGATGTGAGGAACTGAGTTATAACAACTGTAATTACCATGATGAATATACATAAATTGAATATACTGTTGCTTTGTACAGTATCTTTGTACCGTAGTACTACAGTAGTACAGCACAATAATACAGTATATCTTATGTGCACATAAGCAGGCCCTCTTTCATTTCCATGTGGTTTAATCTCCTCTGTATGAAAATTCTACATTTATCATCAAAAGTTGTCTCTTTTTATTACTATAAATGTCCTATCTTCTTTTCAGGAACTAAGTAAAACTCTTTGAATCTGTTTTTTGACTTCTGCCAAAGTTTTATTGAGGGTTTGGTTCATCGGGTCCCAAAGTCAAAAAACATTTTGCCCACTATGGCAGCAATGCTGGCTGTCATTTACGGTAAAAACAGAGCAAAATTGGAGATGTAAAGTTTCAGCAGTGTGTTTATCTGTTTGGCATACGCTGTGTTCCCCATTAGGGGCCTGTAGAGGAAGTCAAGGCCCTGTGGTGTGGTGGGTCCTGCAGGGCGAGGAGGAGATGCCTGTCTGTTTATCATTAAAGGGGTTGATCTGTCAACATGACCGGACCAAATAATTCTTACACGCTTTGGCAGCTGTGTGTGTGTGTGTGTGTGTGTGTGTGAGTGAGGGTGACACTGCACAATCTCTATTAATATTGCTTAAATCAAAAAGGGAAACTGATTCCTGCGCTCCTTTTCTAATCAACTCAGTTTTTGGATTCTCAGTTTCTAAGGTATTGAGACAAAAAAAGTGTTTTGTATTAAAGGATAAGGCTAAAGGATCACATCAGTGATTCTGAATGTTTGGCCCATTTAGGTACAATTTACCCACATTTTACATTGCAGCAAACCATTAAGTATTTAATAGTTTGATTGATGTAGGCACAAATAAGTTTTTATATCTGTTTAGTTTGCAATTTGGTACCCTGTATCTTCTGCCTGATGGGGGAAGCATGATATTCTGTGTGTAAGATATGGAAAGTGTCAGAATCAATTTCATCAGCTAATCTAGTGACATCTGATCACAGATTGTATGAATCTATGACTATATTTGTTTTTTTCTCCTCACCTGTATCATCTTGCGCAATGATTTAGTCAGGAGTAGTTTGATATTGATTGAACATAAAGATAATTGTTTATTTCTCAGTTTTTGGTGGTTAGCTTGTAGGATTAAGAGCCCAACTTTCCTGTGATTGTGCGATCCACCACATACCAGTGTTTCTACCTTTGGGGAACAAATATCCACTGTTGGAACTTCAGCAAGAAAGTGGCTGTCTGTTGTCTCACAGACTGTGGGACACCTCATTAATTATGCATACTGTTAACTGTTAACTGTTAAGAGCATTCATGTAAAGCTTTGTATGTGACATCATTTGCACCAGGAAGTAGACTAGAATTCTAAATCTGTCTGATTCTGTTGACAACCTGATGGAGTGTTGCTCAGAGCACATTAGTCAATCTCCCACAATGCTGACAGCTATAATAATTTGGGTAACTTTACTAAAATGACCTTTGATAAATTATTTTGTAAAATTGGGGAATGTGATTCTCATTGCCATGGACCTTCAATATGCACTCAATCTAGTGGAAGCCTCTAAAGGGTCAATACAGAGAAACACCACAGGAATCAATGAGGGATCTGAGTGTATCCATCTATAAAGACATCATGCTTTCCTTAGATTAGATATAACTGATCTTCAGTTATTACAATGAAAATATATGTTGTATTTGTCCAGAGGGAAATAAAGCATCTCTCTGTAGAAATGTAGATATTGGTTGTTTTATTGGATGTACCTATCAGCAGTTTAATGGACATAAATGTCATATAGCCATTATTTCGTGCTTTCGAGATAAGACAACTGAGACCAAATTTAGTAAAAGCACCACATCAAGACTCTTAGTCTGAGAACAGAAATGTGAGAGAAAGCAGATGACCGGGACAAATTCCTCCTGAGTGGCTGGTTGATCAAATTTTTGTTATTCTGCCTTGTTGTGTTGGGGCCATTCAGAGTGCACGTTCCATATATGAACGTTTAGCTCATAAAGCCTCTGTCCCGTGTCGCCTTTATTTCAAAATTCACAAACTGTGTTGAAATTCCATAGTATTTCAAAATTTTGTTGAACTGACCCAAAACCTGTATTACAAAACAGAACAAGCAGAGGTGCTGGCTGGATAAATAATGATAAAGCTACATTAAGCAATATTACATGCTTTTTTTCTCAGTAAAATGACCATATGTAATATGAGAGTGATCGTTTGTAGGCCTCATTCAACTGTACAGTTTATATCCAGCCTGTTGTTATTCTGTGTGGTTGAAGCTTTCTAAATTTCTGTCAGGTTGACAATAAGCCAGGGCTTACGCCATGTTTTAACTAGCAGTTAAAATATATTTTATATATATAAAATATACTTATAGTTTAATTTTCAGTGTATTTAGACAACACAGCGGTTGTTGGTTGAAGTGTGTTATGTTTAGTTGTGGTAACTTGTGTTTGATTGCACGAGATGGATTAAACCTGACAAATATCCACCAGAGCAATCAACTTCATTCAAAGCTTCTCTGAAACCGCACATTCTGCAGATAAACATCAGTCACACAAGAGCAACATGCAAAAGCATCCGGTTTAAAAAGCACTAAAATCACCCACTCAAAGCCCCAAACCAACAATCAAAATATAAGAGGAAAAAGTGTCATAAGTAGGCAGAAGTCAGCAAGGCAGCCACAGAAACTGTTCATTCAAATCTTACCTTGTAGCTGAGCTGAGAGTCTGCAGTTTCACCACATTTTCAAACTGAAGCTCACAGACAATTTTGCCAGGGTAAAACGTGTCTCTAATTTAACTTTAAAAAAAAAACACTTTTTCTTTACTTTCGGTTTCTACAAGCAACCTTCCAGTGAGGAGAAAGGGGAGGAAAAGTGACTCAGAAATCACTCAGTGCAGCTTTCAGTTATCACAGTCTTGCTTGCTTGGGGTATTTATTTACAAGCCAAATATCTTCTCTCAAGCACTTGATTCTTTCCTGGTCATTTAGCATTTGTGAAATAAAATAGTGTGAGCTAGGCAAACTTGGGTATAGTGTGTAGTAATGCTATGTGTGGATAAAAATGATATTAAACCGTTTAATGGGTCATAACATTGTGTTCATCTAGATACATTTGTTTTGAACAATGATTTGTCCATTTTGAGATGGATGTTTTGGCGTACGTATAAAAACAGTTTTCCCGTCTTTCGCTAATATCACACAGTGTACACATGCTGCCTGTTGACTTTCATGCAAGGCCTTTAACAGTACGAACCTTGATGTTTGTTCCTTCAGCCGATTCAACACTGACACAGATTCAATATTGCCATCATGTTTGGCTTTTTCACAAGTTTTGAACTCAAAGCCTTTGACGGGCAGATAGAGCACACAAAAACATTGCCAAGTGTTATAACACAGGCAGGAGTAACTTTACCCTTGGTTTCTCAACCACACTCTTTGCTTTGGAAAGCTGCCAAGTGTCATTCACCTGAAATGTGTGTAGAGGTGAACTCAAAACAAGTGTCATGTGTTGGTTTTGTGGGCACAGAGATGTGAAGAGTGAGCTGTGAAAGATCAAAGAGATGTAGCGGGGATATACTAATGGAGAAAGTGACACATTTCAATCAGAAACAGTTCAAAGCAGAGTAATTGTCTTATGTCGGTGTCTCTGATTGGATAAAGTGTCACCATCCATTTATATATTCATTCTTAGTGTTTAGGTAAACTGGGAAATCATGCTAACTGCTGGGCTCACATTCACAGAAAAAAGGACTATATACAATAATATTTTAAACTATAGCCGCAAGCAGCAATTCAAACCTTTCTGTGCTCAACAGAAGGAAGCACCTCAATCAAATTAAGGCCACAAGCAGCAACAAGTGGGTTTCAGGCTTCACAAAGCTGAGCAAAGTCACTTCAGCTAGTTTGATTCTGTTTAAAGGAGTGAGACCAATCACACACTCGTTTCATCGTTTATATGAAAAAAATTCTAAATTCAACAAAGATGTCCATATAGTTAATAACATCTTGTCTTGTCTACTATATAGTAAATGCATTGGGGAGCTTAGTGATGAAAAGTTTGTGAGATTTAAGACTTTCATTGGCAATGACTGCTTCACTGTAGTTGCTGTGCACATGACAAACAAAGAATGTAAGCTTAAAGAACAGAAATTGTGCATTTTTAAAATATTCAAAATATGTTCACCATGATTAATCCAAAAAACTGTATCATTAATCCACAGCATTTTTTTTTTTTTTTGTAAATATAATGAAAAATTGCAGGTTGATGGTCAGATGTTCTGCAGACATGAGATATAGGTTAATTGAGGTAGACAATGGAGAGGGTACATGCAGAGAAACAGACTGGCAGTTATCACACTGAAACTAGCAAACAGACACGGGATAAGGCAAGCAAAAGCACATGCAGTTACCAGTCAGAACGAATGAAGCAAACAGGAGGGCAGCAGACAGGGAACTAGTGTGGCAGAGAATGAGTGGAGAAGCAAGGCTTTTATACTGGGCTACTGGGAATGAGTGGCACCTGCTCCCTCTATGTGCAGACTGACTACCCTGTCCTACCAATTAAGGCAGAGAGAGAGAAGGTAAACCAAGTGACAGGCAGAGTGGGAGGGAGCAGAGAGAGGAACCAAAACGGTTGAATTGATAACTTTTTTTTTTTTTTGTTAGAAATTTAGATAACCTACATTGCAGTCTCACAATGAGGTCAAAGGAGGCCATTGATTAAGAGAGAAAGTCATATCTAAAGCAAATTTGAAAACAGGACAAATGAGATTTGAACCAGGAACCATTTGGTTCAGAAGCAGCTGACTAACCCACTGATCTTGTGCTGTTTTTCTGTGACCTCCCTGGAGTTTGAGTGAACAAAATGGCAAAGGACAATTTTTTGGGGCCATTTTTGTCAGTTTAAGCTTAAAAAAATTCACAACAATTAAAGTGTTGGTGATAAAATTCTAGGAAAAACACAACATTCTGTGGATATCAGGTGATATTTTGGTGAAGTTTGATCAAACATTTGACAAAAAATAAAATGTGCATACAGTACTAATTACAGTAAGACACTGAATGTCACTGTGGACTTATTGTTTGACATATCTGAACACCATTTGATATGTGATATCGAGCATCTGCACAATGTCTGTGTCCATTTTGGTAGTATTTGACTGAAGACTTGTGGAGACATACTGTATATGTTAATTGATTTTGCATATTTTGAAATACATAGAATGCTGGACTTTTGAATTTACTAAAGATTGTAGTGAGGTAAACCTTTGTCACACATCCGAAACACTGCTAATGCAAATATGATTACCTTTCTAGGTGTGTAAAACTCTAAGTTCAGTAAGACAGCTGGACTGTCTAAGAGGGTTTTAGTGGGCCATGCACCCCCAAATGTATGGCTTGTTCTTCCAAATAATTAATAGTTGCTTACAACCAAGGTAAGAAAAGATGTAAATATCTTTTCACGTTTTATTTATAAGAAGAAAAAAAATCACAGTTGGTTTATTTATATACATTTATTTTTCTACTAGTTTCTGAGTAAAACTGCTATCATTTCGCAGTCCTGTTGAAAATATCTATCTATCTATCTATCTATCTATCTATCTATCTATCTATCTATCTATCTATCTATCATATGTTTTTGTTCCTGGGCAGTAATGAGAAGACCAAAGTACCCCAGTTCTCAGGCTGACAGGTTTTAAGAAGCCACTTGTAAACGAAGACAAGGTAAATATCCTCTATATAAATTCAGAATGTATTAAGTTGGTATATATGTAGTGTTACAATATTAATCTGCCAACCTTTCCTTTTTGCGCGTGTGTTACAGTTCATAGTAGTCTCAGATAGGTCACCTCCTCCTCGCCACCCTCAAGACACCAGAGAGCAGGGCAGTCACTTCCAACATGTCCAGACTTCTGAGCTCTGAGGGCCGATGGAGCATCTTCAGTCTGCAGAACTTCTTCACTACATCGAACCCTCACTCAAGAATGTGGATGTAGAGCTACCAGCTTCAAGTGACCTTTTTCACAGCCGCCATTTTGACATGAAAAAGCAGGGTAACCCCAGGTGTTATTAATTACATTAATTAAGGTTCCGTTCCATAGACCCAAATGTAACAGAACGTTAATCACCATGATTAATAAGACCTGTGTTTACCTGCTATTTCCTGTCAAAATGGCTGCTGTGAAAAGGTCTATTGTAAGTTTTGTTTTGATCATTTCACTATGTGGAGCAGTGCCAGGCAGAAAATATAAGACCCTGTGCCCATGTAGTAAATAGAAGCACTCTATTGACAAATTGAGCCATTGTTTATACATCCAAGAACATCACTTTGAAATATTAGATTGGGACCACTGTGGTTGCTCTAATCTTGTGTGTTGAGGAGATGAGGACATGAGTTCAGTTAATGACTTGCTGTGCCACCTGTTGGATGACACTTGTGTTGCACAAAGCAGTAACCTCTAGAGAAGCTAGACGGGTATGAGAGCCCAGACATGTAGCAGGCCAGAAGAAAGCAAACTATGTAGTTGTCTATAGAGGGTTGACCGAGAGGACAATAAATTTGACAGTTTTGGCCCGTGAGCAGATTTGAATGGTTTTGTCAGTTCTCTCAAAGAAAAGCATAAGACTCATGCTCTAAGTTGATGTAGCTTACTAATGTAAAGCACCAAATGGGGGAATGGAAGAAAACAAGCCATATGAAGCATATGTATAGAAACAAAATTATATTTATATATAGTAGTACCTTGCTGGTACTATAGTAGTACTAGTACCCTGCTTGTGTTGTACTGAAATCTCATGTGTACGTCGCTTTGGACAAAAGCGTCTGCTAAATGCCAACTGTTAGTGTAACTGTATATACAAACACAAAAGCATATGTATAGAAAGACATGAAAAAGAACAAAACAAAACAAGGATTTATTCCCGGTATAAGCATGCACCTTGGGAAATAAAAAACTCTTTAGGAGGTAATATCCAGTGTTGGGCAAGCTACTTGGAAATGTAGCAAGTTAAGCTACCAGTTATTCCACAATAAATGAAGTTTCACTACATGAAAACTATCCCTGAGAAAAATGCAGCTAGTTACGCTACAAGCTACATGACAAAAGTAGTTTGCTACATTGAAGCTTTTTTTTTTTTTTTTTTTTTTTTTTAATCAAATTCTCAACAAATCAATGTGGTCAAGATAAACGTATCGCATAGTGGTTTTATTCCAGACTACATCTGAAAGCACCGTGATGTGTTTGGGTGTTAGAGTGTTAGAGAAATGCTGGGAAAATGTAGTTTGTCAACGCTCCCGCAATACATGATCCACAAAACAGCTTCACTACTGAAAACACTATTTCATGTAGAAGTAGCGACGCTGCCACTGCGCTACTAAGAAATGAAGTTACACTGGTACAACACTGGTAATAACAAATAGCAATTTATCCAAACTGCTTAGTAAATCGTTGACATATGATATAAGATCTGTATAACCTTGAATTTTGTTGCCCACCTATTATCTGCCTCCAAACTATCTCCTCTCCTACTTCTCTGGGGATACTTATTTGTGTGTGTGTGTGTGTGTGTGTGTGTGTGTGTGTGTGTGTGTGTGTGTGTGTGTGTGTGTGTAT
>OMKZ01055811.1:22016-32156 GCA_900302535.1 Neoniphon sammara
CTTTCGAGTCAAATTTGCTGAGAAAATTGATGGACCCAAAAAATGAGAGAGAGAGAGAGAGAGAGAGAGAGAGAGAGAGAGAGAGATGATCCACACACATCCAACTGAGCAGCATTTTATATAGGTTAATTAAACTTTTATTCATATTAAGTGTGTGACTGCATGGTGGATTTCATACTTCAAGCCCAAGGTAGCAGCCATACTGTCACTGCTGCCAGTATGAAGGAGTTTGAGGAACACAGTGTCTCAGCTGGTGACAATCACAGATGCTCAACACTTATCATGGTGAGAGGTGATGTCATGGCTGTGGGATGTTAAAACTAGATGTCAGAAATGGGCTTACTGCTTTAGTCTGTGTACTCACTAGTTTAATAATGTCTGTGTGTTGAGTGAAAATGCAAAAATGCCATTAATGCACTGCTTTCACACATTTCACAGGAGCAGGCGTTCAGATAAATCCATGAGACATTTTCTGACCATATTGTACAAACAAAATATGCTTCAAGAGCATACATTAAATTTTGAGGTCCATTGGTCAAGAGACTGTTGATTATATTTCAATTTTAGACACAAGCTGAAATGATGGAAAAAATGCCTAAACATTACACATTTGAGCCCATTAATAGGCCTACTACTACTATTACTACTACTACTACTACAAATAAAAACCTTCTGCCATTGCAAAAGAAGAATGCAGGCTCTTCGGTAGAAAATGTTAGTGTCCTTTTGCTGAATATCTGAATCTGCTGTGTGATCTCACATCACTGGCCAGCCACAAAAGTTCAGCTGCCATCTCTTTCTTTCTTTCTTTCTTACAAGTTATTGTTAACTAATCATGCCAACCTCACTCTAGTTAGCATACCGCTGATTGAGTGACAGCTGATCTTTAGCGATTCTGCGGTTGCCTAGCAACAACACAAGAACGCAGGAAGCTGGTTTCCTTCGAATGCTTCAACCAAAAAAAAAAAAAGGCAGCGCAGCGCACCTTGCAGCTCAGTTTACTGCCTCTGTTTCTCCACAGACCAACACGATACATCGGCTTTAGGACCCAGATGCTCAGCCAGCACCAGACACCGGTTGATGAGATGGTCCACTCGGCATCACAGATCTACCGAACAAAAAGCCGCAGTTCCTCCAGGACAGAGTAGTCGGGAGAAAACTTGCCAGACGTGCCGGGAACAGGTGGACCAACATACGCGCGAGGTGAGAAGTCCTTTAGCTGTCGTTGTCCGTCCGCGTCATCCTTCACCGAAGCCAAGCCAAGGTAGCCAAGAGGAGACCCGTCGCTCGTCTTACCGGCGACACCATGAGCCAGAGGTTTACCGTCTCCAAGAGCGACGGCGACCGGTGCGCCTCCGACATCCAGGGTGAGGTGAACCAGCTGTTTGAGGGAGACGAACCCACGACCAGCGGCGACGCAGACAGAGAGGAAGCTGCCAATGCCGAGGTGGTGGTGGTGCTGAAAGGTAAGGGGATGCTCTCTCACGCCTGGGCGCCTTTAATTTGGACGCTGGTTGTTAGCTATTGGCTACATGCTAACAGCCCTGCTGCTTGCCTGCTGCTGGGTGCCACCACACTGTGTCCATAGACAGATGTGTGTGACTGGAATTTTTAATGGCACTGTCTGGCCAATAACATAAGCCTAATAGTTCCCATTTTCTACCCTGTTCTTGTTGTACTGTGCACAATAACTCAGTAGAATGCATTTGTGTCACTCTATTCAGTCACAAAAATATGGGTAGATGCTTTTGAGTGGTTTGTTTTGTATTATTGTGTGCTGCATGACTCAAACATGCCCCCACTGTTGCATACAACAGTGTCCAAACACATTTTCTATGTCCTTTCCCCCCTACAGTATAGAAAAAGCTACTAGTTTACAGGGATTTTGTGCACTTTTTCAAATTCAAACTGAAAAGATTTCATATTCCATACATTTTTCCCCATTCCACTTGCAACTGGAGCATGTCAGAAAAAGGAGACTCTTCTGCTCTCCTCCTGTCTGTCACATTATGTAGGGAAACTACCTTGCTTCCTGCAGCCAAAAGGAGCTGTCATCATGTTCAGCTTGTAGTTCCGCTTGTGTGGGTTGGGTTGGAAATACCTTGCCAGTCTAATATTTTAAAAGGGAAGTGCTTACAAAGCGTGGTACGTAGCTGTTTTTTTTCCTGCAGTGTTTGAAGAGCATGTGGAGAGCCTGGGTACCACAGCTTGATGCACACTCACATATTGAGCTCAACTCTGATGCATATCAACTGCAAGGAATTTTACCAGAAGAATAAAAAAAAAGGTCATTCAATCAGTCAAACTTGTATATTGTCAATTTCACAGTTAAATTCTGTCGATTTCCTCCAGTGCCCTTCCCGAACAGTCCCAATCCCTGTCTGAATAGTCCCTGTCTTCTGGGAACATGTGCCATTGTGGTTCACTCCCATCACAAAAACGCACCTGATTGAACTAATCAATGCTTTGCCAATGAGTGGCCAAATCGAGTGCAGTGGCGCAGAACAAATGCACAGTGGCTGAAGTTCCCATAGGAGCAGAAATGGAAGCATTTACCATAGAAGTCTGATGATTAGCACTAGAAGGAGTGCAATCATTCAGGTCCAGTCAAGTGCAAATAAAGCCTTCTCTGCAAATGGATCAATATTCATACTGTGCTCAACTTATCATGAGGGCTGATATTTTAATGACATTTCAGATTAATTAGTGAGGGCTCCCCACATTCCCATAAATGCCTTTATGGGAATTCTAGATTTGCTGCTGCTTAATTGCAGTGCTTTGCTAGGTTATCTACTAAGTATTGTGGACTTAGGCAGGCGTTCATTTTCATTCTGTAATGCTGGGTGTATCCAGCATTGTTAAAATCATTTTACACACAACTGAAATATTAGTAAAAAAATTGGCACAGCATACAGTATATTTTTATGAATGCATGTCGTGTTTAAAAGTCAAACAAATATGAGTTGTCAAAAAACACAAAGATGTGTTGAAACTGACGCATCCTTTTTGAGACTGTAAGCTGTTTGTAATAAACAACATGTAAGAATATGACAGCATGCTTCCAGTAATCATAAACGGGTCGTCATTTTAAGTTTTTTCTGCAGCAGTCAGACCCTTACCCTCAGTCCTTCACTGTTTATTCGTGACCATCTGACTGCATGTGTGTTAGACGTCACCCAGTTGTCCCTGACGTCACCCATCAGCCCTGCTTCCTGCTGCCTGTCAGCAACTTTTAGAGATGGCAGGGCTGGAGCACCAAGGTTAAATGTGAAACAGGCCTGACAGATTGCCACTATTAAAGCAGCTGGCCACTGGGGTGAGGAATGGAAGCTGTTCATTACCAGTCCTGCGTCCCTTTCATTGCTACATGTGGCCACAGCCTTCCTCCCGGGGTCAATATATCCCACCAGTGCGGGAGAATTAGCATGCAAAGTGCCTTCTCAGCACTTCTCTGCATGCACTTGGCAGAGTAAATACTCTAGTGTGTATCAATCATCCTTTAGGACACAGATAGATGGTTGTGTGGGTTGGTAGGAACAAATCTCACCATTTCCTTGTGTTCCCCCTTAAGAAATGGGGAGCTCTTTGCGGAGGGACTTCCCCTTGTACATGGTATGCTCTTGCTCAGCTGCAGCCCTGTGGAGATTGGTGTCTCTACATCCACTCTGCTGGTTGCCATGGTGACACAGTACATTTTCACCAGTGTTGTCTGACAAATGGTCTTGCACTGAGGTGAAAACACTTCAGATCAGGCAAGTAACAATATGAAATTAATCTGATAGATAGTACATTGTCTACAGAGAGGAATTTTTTCACATTTGGCACAATACAGAACACATACAAAACTGTGATAAAGTGAATTACACATTACTAGTGCAGGGCCAATTCAAATTATGGGGCTGATTGCTTGGCCTGCAGTATTGCTGCTTGCAGCTTTATTGAGAGCCGCCCATTCAAACAATGTCGCACTTTACAAATCGTTTCTGGACACTGCAGTGTGTTGGTCAGTGTCGTTTGTTACTGCTGGAGTTCACTGTTCTGCTTCAATAACGTTAGTCTGTGGCTAATGGCACACATTTTCACATGTACTTCACGTTCATCTCGCAAAGGTAAATCACAAAATGCTTGCAACCACTGCCTTTTTTGAAGATAAACTACAAAACTCTTGCGTGTGTGCGCTGAAGACCATCTGGGTGTTGCACTGCCCTCACAGTTGAGTTCTGCCTTTTCCATTCTGTCAATCACGACGATAAGTAACCATAAGAAAATCATTTTTTGCAGTTTTCTGGAGAGCAGCTCATCCAAAAAACTTCACACTCAACACTTCACTTCCTTGGGGCCTTAGCAGTACACCCACCAAGTGTGAAGTCAATCAGATGAACGGTTGTCGAGAAAATTGAGGGACAGACATACATACAGACAGAGATTTCTCCATTTATAGTTAGCTACAACAAAAAACAATACACATCGATATCACATTAAGCTGCAGTTGAAGCTGCAGGATGAAGAAAAGTTGTTGAGAGCTTTTGCTGAAGTGGAACGTCCGTGTTCTGTTTTTGTGACTGAAAGGAAGTGGTAAAACTAGTTACCATAATGTCTGTGTGAGTGATCTTTAAGAATTTATTCCCCTTGGTAAAAGTAAGCTTATTAAAGAAACAGATGGTGCACATACAGTAGAAGGACAGTGATGCTATGATACAGTAGGAGGAGGATGTGGGGTTGGACTGACTGCTTATTTAGTTAACAGATCACTGACAGTTTCTGTTGAATGTGTTTATGAATGTTCATGGTATGTTGCCTGAAGCTGCCCTGTGTAATGCCTAAATATGTGACCACCTCTGCTGTTTCACAGTGAATAATGGTTGCAGTGGGGGCGTGATCGAGTGTTATGGGGGGTGTTGAGGAGCAGCTCTTTGGTTTTGGAGCCACTGAGCCGGAGGACATTATCGTTACACCGTGTGGTGAAGTGAAACATGGACTGTTGGTAGGCAGAGATAGAGTCCTTGTCTTTAAGGAGTGCAAAAGATGGCTGTGTTTCCTGCATATCTTGCTAATGCAGGATATTTCTCCATCCCAGGATTTCCTATTCCGTTTGGAGTGCTTTGGTAGAAGGAGAAAAAATAAGCCGAGTAAGGTGTGAGGCTAATAACCTGGAAAATTTTGTATGTCCAATTTCTTGGTGCTGCTGCAAATCATCTAATAGAGATTTGGCATTCATAAACAGCACTGACAATAAGGCGCTGTATAGGTACTAATTTGCAACATATGTATGTCCACATTGCATGCATGTATGTTTTCCTTGGCTTCATATACAGGTTCATGATCGTGTGCGTGTATGCGTGGGTAAACGTGTGAAAAGGACTAAGCTTGTGTATGTGTGTATATGTGTGTAGTTCTAAATTTGTCAACATAATCACCCTGCTGTTGGCATTTTCCTGATGTGCAATTATCCCAGTGTCTATCCAAGTCCCCTTCAATCTTATTCCTATTTCAGCAGGCAGAGCAGTGCAATATCTAAATTCTTTCCCTTTAGCCCGGACCAATGATCCAGTTTCTATTGATCCAGAAGGAGGTGTGAGCTCAGTCGGCTCAGCCAGCCACCGGGGTTGATGAGGACGGACTGCGAGAGGAAGAGCCTCCTGTCTGCCAGCCAAGTGCCCTCTCTGCCCTTGACCTTGCAGAGGAGCAGGGAGATATATCTCTATTAGATTGGCTGTGCTCAGTGGGATGGGATGCGGATGGGCTCAGAATGGGCTGGGCGTTGTTCGTCCCACCATTGGCAAAGCAGGGAGGCTTTCAGCTTGTATGTTGTTCAGACACCTAGAGTTGTTATTTTTCATCACAGTTGAAAGCCATTTGATTCCCAATTTTAGTGGGATTGATAATTTTTGCTCTATAATTTTCATTTTCACTGAAAAAACACTGTGTTTGGGTCTGTACCAAACAAATGTGTTCTTACATCTGGAGAATATGACTTGGGGCCAGGGCAAGTCTGTAGCACCATAATACTTTAAATTACTATACATTTATGATGCTATTTTGTCACACATTTTACCTTTATCAAATTTGCAGCTCCTGTAATTTAGATATGGCACTTGGCCATACTGCAATTCTGGTTTGGATGAATTGATGGTGCTTTGATGAAATATATGGGCAAGGGCATTGAAATTTAAATGAGAAAACCAATTAGGTTTTTCCTAATTTAGTTAAGTAATGATACTTACATTTTTACATACATATTTATACATTTTTGAAGGTGCGAGGTTGTGGTGCACTTCTGTGATAAGGAAACACACTGGTGTTGTATCTTTGAACTGGAACCTGACAAGAAGGACATTCTTTGTGGTTGCTCCAAGCATTTCTACTATTATTATTATCAAAGAAGCTCTGCATAGGTTCTGACAGGTCACGATGTCAAGCTATCCGATCAGCTGCAGATCAGCTGTTCCTAGCCTGGTTACCTGTCAACACCTGACTGTCACCTGACTTCACCCTGCCAGACGATTGCTTGACTGTCAAACTGTAGTCTTATTTAAACTCGCCATCTGAAGAAGCAGCTTCTTGCCACCCTCGCTTCACAAACCCACCACCACCCCAGCTCCACCCATCTAGTAGCATAGCATTAATCATGTGTTATAACTGAGTTTTAATGATCTATAACAATGTCTCTTCTTTGATGTCATTGTTGCTGTAGGCTCTGTTCTATGGGGGGTTAGCTGCTGCTTCCTGCCTTCGGTTCCACACTTGGACGGGCAGAAATCTTACAGAACAGAGCCATGTTGCCAAAAATTCAATGTTGTAATCTTTCAATAAACTTCTTTGACAAAGTGGTCCTGTCAGAATGATAACAAGATGTAAGACAAGAGTTTGTATTGTTCAGATGCTTTCACTCACTGGAGCTGCTTAAATGTGATTTTGACTTGAATGAGCAGGTCTCCTGTCTGAGCTATTCTGGGTAGATTTGGGTGAACACCATCCATTATTAATGCACTCCTTGGCCTTGACTCTTGCGGTTATCCAGCCAAGCTGTGATTGCTCAAACAACAAGTTCCAACTTTGTGCAAGTGTATGTGCACACGCACACGTCTGTGTGTGCTTCCGTGTGTGAATTTTGTTATTGTGGCAGCAGTAAGTATTGGGCTTCCCTGTTGTTCTCTCCTGGGTCGCTGTGCTTCTATAGTGGTTTCCTCAGTGTTTTGGTGCAAGAGCAAGGAGACCAACGTGGCTGAGGTTTAATTTGTGTCATGATGTTCTTTTTCCTTCTAGTCAAATACAGCCCAGAACAGAATGACCTAGCAAAACAACAACAACCATGGGAAGAACAACAACAAAAAACACAACGTAATGACCTCATGACAGCAACACAAAAGGGGGGTTGGGCACAATATTCATGCTTTACTCTCTCTGTGACCAAATCAGGCATTGCGTGTGTGTGTGTGTGTGTGTGTGTGTATGCGCGCACTCGCACATGTGCGTGTGCCCTTGCCGCTCAGTGTGTCAGTTTCACCCTGAACCATGTTCTACATCCGTATCCTATATATTTGTCTGATGAGCAAAGAGCAAATGGCGTTTTACCATAACAGCGATGTGCAGTGACGCAAGCGCTTCCATCCTGTCTAATCTAAACCGTTTATTAGTCTGTTCAGCCTGTCATGTCATCTCGTTTATGATGGCCTGTCTCCATCTAATGCAGAGCGAAGTACAGCAGACCTGGCCATCAGTGTGTGTGTCACCATTAAGTAAGAATTGTGGAACTGTGTGCTGTCATCCTTGTTGTTGTTATTATTTTTACGATATCAGATCGAGACCAATTGTGCCTCCATTGCTTTTTGTCACCAGACAAGTAGAGGAGTTTGTGTGTGTTTATATGTGTTCAGTTGTTCATGGATTAATGCAATGTGAACAGAGGAGAATGTCTTTGATTTATGAATAATGGTGTTCTGTCTGGTGGTGAAGATAGACATCACTGCCCTGGCTCAACAGGAGTTGTAGTTCTCCACAGGAGTCACCTCAGCTTAATATGAATGACTCCTGTCAGATGACTGATAGAGCACAATGGCTATTAAGTCTCTCCTTGGAAGAGAGCAGTGCAGCCTACAGGATTGGCTCTTTTAAAACTTAACACTCTCTAGCAGTCTTACATTCATTTTTGTTTTCAATATGTCATATTTAACAATACATTTTGCATTTGTAGTTGGCTGGCAGAGTACTATCTATTACAGCTACAACATTAACAAAAAAAAATCACTCACAGAGAATATACACACACCTCTTTGGTGACCAGGACTTGTCAAGATTAAAATGATGGGCTCCTATAGACAAAAAGGTGGTTAGTCTTTATCCCAGGGCTCATAGCACTGATTAGCAGGAATTTAAATTGTATATGGGAAGATTTGTTTAAGCCTTTATTTATCCAAGCAAGGCATTTGCTGACTGTGCATGCTTTTATTTAGTGCTGCCCTGCTTCACATTCATAAGGTTACTCATATTCACACCTGGGAATTACCCAGTACGGCTTTAACAACAGAACAGTCCCATACCGGTCAAAGCCCTGCTCTAAGGTCTTTCCCCAGTGTAAACACATGTTGCTGCATGAAAGCCGAACTGTAAAACAATCCGCTTATTCACGGCTTGTTTCCTTGGTAACACAGGTGATTTCAGACAAGTATATCAGGTAAATGATGAAGAGGGTTAAATATTACTGACAAGTACAGCTTTTCCTATTGACAAGTGTGTATAAACATAGAGATAATGTTAAAAACAGGTGAAGTGCTCCTTTGAGTGTCTTGCTTAATGCCACATATTTCTCCACACTGGTCTGGGAATTTGAACCGGTACCTTTTCGGTCACAAGGCTGATTCTCTAACCTTTAGATTATGGCTGGCCTTGCCATCACTGCACATCAGTGTTGGACTGAGCCTTCAAAACATCTTTCCCTTATTTTGCATAAACAAAATGACCAGATAGACTCCATCAGGAAGTAACAAAGATAAGATATTCAGCTGAGACACTTTCCCTTGTAGAGATAACAAGAAAAGACACACAGCACCTGGTCTCTGTTTTTGTCAGGTATCTCTATTGCTCCTCTCTCCTTCTCTAACATGTGATATAACCTTCCATTTACCCCGCTCTGTCTTGCTGCCCATCTGCCTGCCTCCTACTTTAATGTCATTAAATGGCTGCATTTTACTCCCTCACAAGAGCCATTGATTTCTAATCTAGCCAGCCATTAAATGGCATAGCTCCTCCGCCATCACTCACACTGTTATTCCTTTTCCTGTCAAAGGGGAAGCTTCAATATAGCTGTGATCAATACAACTCATACACCATTACCTGGGGATGTCCAATCCCTATCTATTTTTCATAAGAGCCGTTTAAATTGAATCAAATGATCAGAAGCTACTTCAAGGGTGGAAGCCCATATGGCTAAATGGAGAAGTGTGATGCCATTGACTGGACACCAGAGGGCAGTCTAATGTTTTATGTTCGAGACACACACACACACACACACACACACACACACACACACACAAGCCTGATCTGTTTCTGTGCCGAACGCTTGAGATATCTCACTCAAAATCCCAACCTATTTGACACAAGAATGCTGTGAATGTACAGCAGACATCACATGAGGTTTTAAGTGTTGCTACTTGCATGTATCTGAAATTTATTGGTAGAACATTGGATTCTGTGTCACGTAGTCTCGTCTCTGCTGGATTTGCAAGGCTGAAGAGGAGAAATCAATGGCTCTGCAGTTGCCAAGACGCCTGCAGTTCTCTGCTGGGACAACAGGGGGCACTTTTGACCTTTCTCTCCGTCGAAGCCGCTAGTCTCTCCGGTCCGTTCAGTCAGAATCATGTGGTAGAAAAACCTGATATGAGAACGGGACTAGGAATCCAATGAATTACACAACAGTCTGTGTCTGTATTTGATGAAAGGTGTGTGTCAAGCGCAAGGAGGATGAGGGTCCGTGTGTGTGTGTGTGTGAGATGACGTGCATTTGTGTATGTGTATGGGAGAGAAAGAAAGATGGAGCGAGGAAAACAGAGAGAGGTGGCAGCAGCGGGCACAACAGGGGGAAACGTGCAGTGTAGTCGTCACTTAGCCCAGAACTCCTAGTGTGGTTATGTAACCGTGTCT
>OMKZ01055812.1:8741-30416 GCA_900302535.1 Neoniphon sammara
GAGGAAGGAGGGAGGGAGGAAAGAGGGAAGAAGAGGGGAAGAAAGGAAGGGAAAGAGAGAGAGAAAAGTGATGCAGACAGAAGAAAGAGGGAAGAGGAAAAGAGAAGCAATGAAAACCAAGAAGGAAGGAGACGGGGAAGGATGAAGAGAGGGAGGGAGGAAGAGGCGATGCGGGCCGAGGAGGGAGGGGACGGTCGGCAAGGAGAAAAAGCGATGAAGACCAAAGTGGGATGAAGAAAGGGAGGGGACAGAGAGGGGGATGAAGGGAGGGAGGGCGAGACGGGGAGCCATTAATAATTTATGATAGCCTCGGCTTTTCAAAGCAGCCCAGCGGTCCCGCTCCCTGCTTTCCCCTGACGTTTAATTTGTCTGAAAATCAGCGAGCGTGGAGTCTGATTATCGTCTCCGTCTGCCAACGCCTCTGCCTCAATCTCTCTGACACTGAGGTGAGATCACAAGCTGTTCGGTACACACACAAGTGTCAGACCCGTATCCTTTAGTTTAAAACAATCCTGCTTGTTAAGTGGCATTCGCGCAGGAACACGGTATCTACTCATAAAACACCTTTGATGCCCTTACAGCTGCCTGCACTGGGGTTAAAAAAAGAAAAAAGAAAAAACACGGAAATGAAAGGCCCAAAAAACAGAGAGCCTCTAGATTATTCCATTTATGAGCCCGTCATGCTGGCAGGAACACATGCAGAAAGTGCAGTAAAGTGTATTCATGCCATTCCACATGTCTGATATCCCTGAGCAGGGGAAAACAAAATCAGTTTCCAGTCCCTTACAGTAAAGCAGCGGCTTCTCTTTCAGTGTGGCTGGCAAGCCAAGATGGCTTCTGGGCCTGTTTCTGTTGGATCCAGTTTAGACAGCATTGAATAGATCAAATCTGTGCCATCAAGATTAAAAAGAAAAAAGGATAAAAACAGATCTGTCCTGCCTGTGCAATCCAGCTTTGCATTTTTTTTCTCTAGTTTTTGTGCAACACGAAATTGAAATTGTCTGCAATTACCATGAATTCTAAAACACAGACTAAATGTTAACACAATACTGTGAGGAACATAATCCTGCACAATGAGATGGTTATGGAGCATACCATTTTATCCATTTGTCACATGAAAATGTTAGGTTAGGTTTAACCAGCTAAATCATTGGTTAAGGTGCAGTAATGTTCAATGAATTGACTTAATTTGCACAAATAATAACTTTAACTTTGGGAGCTCATGAAATTAAAAATGGTTACCAGAACACCTCTAATAGGCTCCCACATGATAAGAAAACTGTTTTTTAAAATTATTACTTATTTAGCCTGAGACTAAACTCCAGTCTTGAGATGACACAGTCCAAAAAGCCCAGAAAGGGCAGAAGGAAAATTAACGAAAAAACTGAGCTACAAGATACATTAAAGCACAAAATCACTGCGACATGATATTGTCCTGGTGTTTGACTGTTAAACAGTGAGATTTGCAGAGGAAGACACATCAGAACAAAACACAGAAATGGACTGAGAGTGTTTTTTGTGTGCACCAATGCTGCCACACAGTGGTGTTAGTGAGCCACAGTCTCAGCACAGTGAGCCATCACTGGTAAAAACTGTGAGTCCAACACAATACAGATTACTGGGGACCTTGCCATAGCCACACACAGTTGATGCCCATGATGAAAATGGCTTCTTTGTTGAACCTTAGCACCAAAATGAGATGTAAGCCTGAAACTCTGATTTTTTCTCAAATTTCCCTTAGAAGGTTTGTGTTGATGCCTGTTGAACATGTGTTTTTGGAATATGTATTTTGCCTTGTTATTTAGGCCTTAAAGATTTGCAAATGGTAAAATCATCATGTTAATAAGATTGTTTACCAAGTTAAGGTGCCATCTCGAGCATAGATCTGGTATGCTCATATGTGAATTTAGAGTGAACTTTAGGTGATTGATGACAGCGCCTCACCATGGCAATAAAATTCCCCATAAATTAAAATTATCTTGTATCTGAACCTGGAGACTCCTTGCATATCAATCATTTGATAAAAATGTCCCTATAAACTTAACTACCGCAATAGCTTTTTATTGTGTTTAACCTGAGGAAGCGTGTTTGAATTCAAAAGTGGCTGAGCTTTAAAAAAAAAAAATAAGGGCTTGAAAAGGAAATGAAAAAAGAAAAAAAAGAATTTTTTCACAGATTACTTTTTGGTATCTCTGTGTAGCATCGAATGAAATCTTTGTCATCATTCACGTCTCGGCTCCCTCTTTTTTCTGATAGTGCATGTTGGAAATCTTTTGTATTATGACTTTATTCTACACACCGGTGACCTCTTTTTTTTTATACCTGCATTCAGGTATTTCCACTTGCTCCTCTATAGTCTGTAAAACCTGCTGCTCCCTGCCTTAGGGAGCCGCTAACCCATATAAAAGAATTTCATTAGTCTGGGTTTTAACAGAGAGTTTTAATGTCCCATGATGGCCTAAATGTGGTTTCAGAGATGTTCCCACACTGACATGAATAATATACTGATGGAAAATGGTCAAATTGAAAGATATTGGCACAAAGTGTCAGTGATTGGCAGAGTCCTTCAGCTGTGTTTCTTTCGGTTCAGCATCATGAAGTCACGACAGAGACTCTGTGGAAGCTCCTGGTGACAGCAGAGGGGCTGTTGCTGTGCGACAGGCTGGCCATCAGTAATTTAGTCCCAGGTGAAGTGGCCATGATGGAGACCTTCTTCTGTATGGTCCGGCCTGGCTGCAGTAAGATCAGCCTAATGCAGAGGACACATTTGGAATGAATACTTTTGCATTTCCTAGACACATGGCCATGCACAGGCGCAGATGCATAGATAGACAGAAAGACAGACAGACAGACAGATAGATAAAAATTGCATTGAAGTGAGTGAGGTCACCTTTCAGACGGAACAGACAAAATGTGAAATAATCACAAACATTATTAGCACTGCCTCTCCTTTACTAGATTAAAATGTGTAACAGCTATACAGGGCTACGATACACATTCATTTTTAACTGAAAACACACCACACCACTTAATAAGATCTCAATTTCAAGATTGAACCCCTTAATTTTACGTGACTGAAGACATATCTTTACAAAATTAAGGTATATTTAAGGAGTTTCTCAATTGTTATTTTAATCAAGGCTTCATTGATATCCCTTAATAATGCATTTCAGGGCTAACTGAAATACTATTTAAAAATCCCTTAATAGTGTTTTGAAAATGTTTTCTTCCATTTAACGTGTAAATGAGGGGGCAGGGGCTGAAAACTGGAGGGAAAGGAGAGGATTGGCTGGGAGGCCGCATGGGGGCGGGTAAAACAAGGGGCAAGGCTAACGAGGCTGATGCAGTGCAGGTGTGCAGAGGGAAAACAAGCTGGGAGAGTCTGGTGAGGGCCACAGAGTGCGCAGACAATACCAAGACACAGAAAACAAGAAGACAACAAAAGCAGACAGGGCTGTGGCAATCACTCTCTTCTTTGCCAAGGGGACTATACACATGTCTTTCAACTGGCCCGCTGCTCTGTCACCGTTTTAACAAAGAGTTTCTCTGCTCTGGTTGTGCCTCTGCATATGTTTGCCATCCCTGCATGAAGTATTGTACCATCTGTGTGACTTAAGCGCTGGAAGGGGAATGAAGAGGTGAGAGAGACGAAGATGGAGAAAGACAGAAATGAAGGGAAGGGAAAAAGAAAGAGGAGGGGTCAGGAGAGAGGAGCTATAATAGACCTTTTTCACAGCGGCCATTTTGACATGAAATAGCAGGGAAGGCATGAACAATAGCGGAACCCCGGCTCCCTAATTGGAACAGAACCTTCATTAATGTCATTAGTAACACCTGTGTTTACCTGCTATTGCATGTTAAAATGGCTGCTGTATGGAAAGGTCTGTTGAGAACTTTAAACCCTGCCATTTTGGTGGAGGTTTTCATCCAAAGCTGTTTACAGTTGCAAGAGCGCTCACGCCTTCAGCTTAGGCAGCACTTGTGGGAAGTGAACCCCTGACCCTGACGGTTTTAGTACCTTGTTCTACAAATCTGCAGAGAGATACCGCGACATTCTGTTCCAACAGTGGTAAAAAACGTGTCCAACAACATTCCCAAACATCATTCCTAAAATACTTTGACAACAAAAAAAGATGTTGTCCATCACCACTCAGAGTGTCTGGAATGTGACCGGGGGACACAGTCATGTCTCATGTTTATACAGCGCTGCTGTCTTCAAAGACGCTATGACGCTATGAAAATTTATCATAGTGTAGTAAAAGTAAAAAGTGTATTACAGAGCTGCCAACTTTAAAAAAAAAACTTTGGAGTGAGATTCAGTGGGACTGACCACAATTTTGTCGTTTAGGCCTACACATAAAAATTTTGTTCGTCAACTGATTTGGTAGATGCGATTCTGTTCCGAGTTTGGGGGTGCCTGCTGGAGAAGGATAGGGCCTAATACCTTACATACAAATACCATACAGAGAGAGACAATGGTGGAATAGTGGGGGTCTGGAGTCCTCCACCAGAACATTTTGGATGTGGTAGATGTGATTCCCTGCATTCTGGTAGGTTTAGGGGTAGGTTTCTGGAGATGGGGAATACCTGCATTAATTCAAAGACATCCTGATGGGCCTTCACAAGTGAACCTGCATTCAGCCCAGAGTGACTGAACTAGTTAAAACTAGAAACTAGGACTTGCCTTTGTTGCATTATTATTTTATAGACACAAGACCCATTTTGGATTTAAAGCAAAATTCATGGTGGAAATAATTGTTAATTAATTGAAAATGTTTTGATTAAGATTTAAAATGTGTTGGGTATAATGATATATTTTGTGCATTATTGTAGTCTAAAGAGTTATATATTTTTAGACAATGCAAGTCTTAAGTGTGCCTACACCTAAGCTATTATGCTTTTTAAAGCATGTAAAGTTTACATGCTTTAACAACACATCTAAGAAGCTAAATGTAAAGTTTAAAAGCTAAAGACTACTACTTCACTACACACGCGCCAACATACCTGGAGTTGAGAAATGCAAGACTTGAAATAGTTCTTGAAATACTTCTTCTTTAATCGTCCCTGCAGGTAGTAGCAAGGTGGCGCCACCTACTGTACAGGAGAGGAATGACCTTTTTTTTCAAGCGAGAAATTGGGGGTGTGGTGTGAGCCCATGTGAAATCAACCAATTGCGTGACTCTCACGGCGAATGCGTGAGAGTTGGCAGCTATGTATTATTTCAAAAATTTACCTATGACTATAAATCTTAACTGCTATTCTGCAACCCCTACTGGTCCTGTCAGTGAGGTCGTTATTCCTGCATGGCCGAGCTTTGTTCAAACCCAGAGAACTTTACTTTAAATTCTAGTAGATATCCCAAGGTTTCCAAAAATACCAAATATGTCCTTCTGAATGACAGGGAAATGTGTATAAAATGATGCACAAGACATGTAGATATTATCTATTTGATATAATGCTGCAGCCATAAAACAATGGCATCATGGGTTTGAATATTTCACTCAAGGGTGTGATGTAGCTTCAATGAAGCTGCAACCAGCAGATACACAATATGGATGAGACACTATGGAAAAAAAAGGAAGGAAGGAAATTTAAAGAAACATTGGAGTTCAAGGGGTTAATCTCTTGTAATCCCCTTTACATTCAAATGAGTTTTTATGATGTTGCCTGACAGGAAAGCATACCTCTAGGTTCTTCCCCTATTATTTCCCCTGGACTGTTATTATTATTATATTGTTATTATTACAATTTTTCTATGCATTTTTTCCTGCTTTGTGCCCCCACCCCCCATCCAACCGGTCGAGGCAGATGACCGCCCACCCAGAGCCTGTTTCTGCTTGAGGTTTCTTCCCGTTAAAGGGGAGTTTGTCCTTGCCACTGTCGCCAAGTGCTTGCTCATGGGGGAATGTTGGGTCTCTGTAAAGAGTAAGGTCTTCACCTGCTCAATCTGAAAAGTGCCCTGAGATAACTTCTGTTATGATTTGGCGCTATAAAAATAAAATTGACTTGACTTGACTGTTGCAGCTCACTGATGTATACAGTGATATGTATAGCTAAATGTTTTTATAACCATAAGGCATAACATAAATCACATTTCTATACAAGCAGTGTGTCTATGTGACTATGTTCTCAATAGAAGAAATGAATATATCTGATCAACCAGGGGGCCAGAGAGATGAGATCTCATTCAAATATACTGATAATTGGTCTGTATTTGAACAAACTCTGTACTTGTTTAACCTTGTCAGAGGACAATTATGTTGTTCATGATTTGTGCCAGATTAAGCCATTCCCACATAATGCTATAAGTACAGTGTCTGCATACTAAAACAAGCTACTGTTACACACTGTCACTTTCTCTTTTGTTTTGTATTAGATCTATTTGTATTCATTTTTCTCTCATTTTGCTTTGTTATATTGTTTTTTTGTGTGTGTGTGTGTCTCGCTGCCATTTATTTTCTATTGTCCAATGCAACTCCTTATCATCTTGATTTTACAATACAATTTATGATGCAATACAATACAATACAATACAGCTTCATCTAGGATTTATTTCTTATAGTTCTTGCAGTGCCTGTATAAGCAGAAATACCTGGTCTGATGTTTGCCCTGCAACAAGCCGGATCCCTCCACAGTCAGCACAACTCCACTCAGAACATTGGTGAAGGTGTTGGTGAAGGAGGCCAGGACGGTATACTCCTTCTTCATCTGGATGCTGTCTCCTTCTAGGACCTGCGGGACAACCATATTCAAAGAAAAACACCAGGCTTTGGGGAGAATGTCCTATTGGTTAAGTTAGCTCTAAAGCAATGAGGACGCAGACATTAAAATCATCCATGTGTTACCGGTAGATCATTTGCCCTTGCTGCTCCATGCTAACACTTTAGCATACATTAATATAATATGTATTGTTTATTCAAAAAGGGGAATGCCATCTCATCTGACACCACAAGCCCTCAAAATCTTCCCCTATGACAAGATCTGCATTAGGAGTTACAGTATATATTTTTTACTTCCTTGATGTTCCTTGATGGTTCCTTGATGTGAATTTTGGCCTTTGCTTTGCATTACAATGATAAAATTTCAACAGTTAACGTGGATTCACTAAGGCTAGCTATGGAGTGCTCATACCTTGAAAATGACATGAAAGATGGTGAAGAGAGAAAGGGGAAGACGTTGCTACTTCAGTACTAAGCCAGATCCAAAGCTAAGAGTGCAGGATGTGTGTTACAGCTCGTTAAACCCTCAGGATGGTGTGTAGCATGTCATGTACCTCTATGGTTATCTGTGGTGAAGTGATGTTGAATTCCTCTGTAGCCAGCACCCTCTCCTTGGTCCTCACATCCTTTATCACCACTGCTATGTTCACAATGTCGTCTCCAGCCAGGGCTGACTCGTATTCAGAGGGAGAGATGGCATGGTGGAGTGTCAAAACTGCAGGTGAGAAGAGAGGGCGAGGAAGAATGGACACAAGAGCAAACCCGGTCAAACAGAAGGTTGCTAATAATCCTTAGCATTTGTTTTGTTTGTTTTTTTGGTTGGGGTTAGCCTGCACATCAGGAAAATTGACTGCCAGTCACAGAAAGTATTTCTCTAGATCTCTTGATATATTTCTGTTCACTACTTTTACTTTTAATATGCTTCTTAAATACTACTTTGTTTATATGCTACCTCTCAGAGACCTATTTGTTACATTTGTATTTCAATGTGTGTGAACTTACTTGGCCCATAAAACTAATTCCAATTCTGACTCAGAATAAGATATTAAACAAGCTTGACAGGTGGTTCACCAAAGAAATCTGTGGTATAAAAACTTGAACTTGAACTTGAATGCCAAAAGTTACTCATTTCGCCTTGACTAAATCAATAAAAATAACTGCATGGAATGTTAGGAATGGTATGCAGAGGCTGTGTAGTGTAGTAGAGCTAACTCTGCTCGTCAAGCAAGTTTTCTTAATAGATTACTTTGTGGATTTCTTCATAAGATGTAAAAAAAAATCTGTTTTTTCATGATTTCATAGTTTGTGAATACAATGTACATTATTCTTGGCATGTTTATTGTTATAATATGCATTGTGCTATTTATACAGATTTTGTAGGCCAGTGCAGTGTGAATTTGCTAAAAATCATCACTTTTTTTGTACAACCATACCTTTATATAACAGTTATATAACAGTTCAAAATAAGCACTGGCCCCAGTATGGTGTACATTTTAGGAAATCCTCAGACCTCAGCTTCAGTTCTCAGACATCAGACAAAACGAACTCATTCCTCAGACTAAAAGGCTTCAGGTCTTGGGAAAAACTTTGTCAAATCTAAGGTCTAGTACAACTAGACATCAGACAACATAGGCTCATACAAACTCTCTCGAGCAAAACAGCTTCAGACCAAACAGCCTCAGCCCTCAGACAAATCTCCATCAAACAAAACTCCGTCAGACAAAACCGGCTCAGACAAAACAGCCTCAGGCAAAATGGCCTCAGACAAAATGGTAAAATTCCTTCCTAAATCTTTTAGTCTGAGGAACGATGCTGTTTTGTCTGATGTCTGACAACTGAAGCTGTCGGAGGAAGTCCTAAAATGTACATTGTACCCCAGCCTGTCCTCCTGAAATGAAATGGTACCCCTCCGCCTCACCTTCACCCGCCTGTATGCGCAGCTCTTTGTGTGTCTCCCAGAACGTCTCCTGCGGGCTGCTGTAGTAGTGTTTCAGCTGAGCGTTGAGGTGCTCCACCAGGACCCTGTGGCGGCTCGCCCGGTTTTTGACGGTCACACATACACAAATGTTGTCACCCACCAATGGCACCCTATCTATCTTTAGGGACACCTCCAAAGAGTGTGACCGTCCTCCTGCAGAAGAAAGAGCAACAACAAAAGAGATGAGTAACAGGAGGACACAGAGAGAGAGCAAAATCAAAAAGGTCATCATAAAAATTCATGATCATATTCATGAATATATCTCATCATATAATTAAAAAAAAGAGGAGATACATTTCGTCTTACAATGCCCTAAATATCTTGTAATCAGAGCTGTATGTTTCCAGTAGATAACATTTGTTTTGTTCTGTAAAATCATTCCTCCAAATACTGTATACACGCATAAACTTGAATCTAATTGTGTACAGTTTATACAGATTATTAGATTACTGGACTGCATTACAATGATTATTAATTATTCTGATGATTTTAGTAATGCTCCACATCAATGCTCAATCATACAGTAGGTACAGTTGTTCTGAAAAAGAAGTAAAGCTGAGACGTGCAGCCAGACATCAAAGGACAGTGCAGCCAAGAAACTAATCCCTAAAGCATGAGATTAGGTGCAAACTTGTCTGTGTTGTCTGTCATAATTATCTTTAAAACACATAATGATTAACCACACTCTTGTCTGTGTTATTGTCTGCGCATATTTGCAATCCTATTATGCTGAGGTATGCCAGCACTGTAACATCAATATGATGTGGGAAGTTTGTGGGAGGGAAGGAGGGAGGGAGATAATGAAGATGAGACTTGAATAGTTGAAGCCAGACAAAAGTGATAGTTAAAGGGATGGTAAACGTAATATGTAATTTTTCATTAAAAGGTTTTTAGTGCCATCTTCAATTGTAGAAAACATTCCGAAACTATGAGAATCTGAAGTTGTTTCTATGCAGGGAGAGGCCTATTAGTTGATTTCTCCTGAGTCTAACATTGTAACATTGAATCTAACATTCTATCAGAAGGAGTGAGGGCTAGCAAAGCACTTCAATCTTACATGGAGCTTTAGCTAGCGAATGTGTCAGTCTGCACTTTCTCACATCAACTGCACTACTACAAGACTTTATCAAGTTTTTATCAAGTGATCTCTACAGCAGTGTTAGCTAGGAAAATATTAGCTAACATGTTGTTGCAGTGCTAGTAAGACCTATAGCTATTTCAGTTACAACAGTTGCAATTACTTATTACTTATTCTTATTTAATATTGGGTAGTATAGGAGTTTTTTGTATATATAGCCAACTCACCACTGTGTTTTTTGTAAGTTATGTCTGTTTTTTGCCATGTAGGCTATGTGAATTGCTGTAAGAAAAGAATTTCCCTGTGGGGATAAATAAAGTTCTCTCTACTCTGCTAATTTTCACTTTGCTGGACAGTTGGTTGGTCTTACCAGAGTCCAGGTAATATTGTTACCCTACAAGGGGAACTAAAGTCCACCCAGCACTGCTGGAATGGATTACTGTAGAAAATGCAGCACCTAAAACTCCATATTATATAGTTATTACTTTTGGAACTCTCAGATCTTGGTGGATGATGAACATAGTGCTCAAGAACAATACTAAGTAAGAAAATGCTTTTAACTGGGTTTACCATCCCTTTAAGACAGTGGTTCTCAACCACTGACCCCCTGTCCTGCAGGTTTTTGTTCCCACTTGACTCTTGCACATGAGATCCAATAGACCTTTTTCATAGCAGCCATTTTAACATAAAATAGCAGGTGTTACTAATGACATTAATGAAGGTTCTGTTCCATTTAAGTGTAGCAGTCTTTCCTGTTAGACCTAAATGGAACAGAAACTTAATTAATGCCATTAATGACACCTGCGTTTACCCTAGGATTTTATGTGGGCCACACACTTTCATGCACACCCCGTTCAGGTAGATCTGTTTCAACCAATGAGAATTAAGCCTTTAATTGGTTCAGGTGTGCATGAGTAGAGCTGAGGCAAAAATTTGCAGGGCCAGTGGTCTTTGAGGATTGGTTTTGGAACCAAGATATTTCCAATGCCCATTTCCCAACTTTTCCTAGTAATTTGGTGGATGTTTTCATAGATTTGAGTTATATACAGACATTTCTTGGAGGTGTAGTTATCTCATTGGCTGAGTTAAACCTCAATGGGCGGAACCAAAGAAGTTTTTAGCTATACTACCCATAGCTAATGTAGATAACCTATTAAAATTTTCTTTTTTAAAGCTAGCCATGTTAGCCTATAGCTAATTAGGTTAGCTAGTTAGGAGGTGTGCCAACCTTTCAAGATTATGAATGTCAGTCATGAATGAATGAAAAAAGAAGTCGTTACTTATATTTTCACTCATATTTTCCACCAGAGTTTTCCAGTTAGGTAATTTGCATTTAAAACAATTTGGCTACACCCACTGAGTTTTAAATCTATCAGTGAGATTGTTTCTGCCTTGAGAGCAGCTCTTTGTTCTTTGTTGTAACAATGCTTCTTGGCAATAAATCTTATACCATTGGAAAGCCTGATTATTTCCCTTTTAAATGGTGCCACATTTGTAAGGAACATGCATCTGTGGGATGATCAGCAGAGCTGAGTATGTGGGTTCTTTCCATGAAAAATTTGCCAAATCTTCTCTGCCAATGCCAAACAGCTTTTCTTTGCTGTTGACTCTTGTTTGGTGTTGTTTGGTGGATTGGATGATTGAAGTCTGAGGAAACAAGACATATTGGTAATTTAACAATTTATTCATTTAACAAACAGGAGCCTCAGTAGCGTGTGGAAGAACCGTACACAGCCACAACAGCCTGGCACCTCCTCCTCATGCTGGTCACCAGCCTGGTCACACACTGCTGTGGGATGGCATCCCATTCTTCAACCAGCATTTGTCACAAATCAGCCAACGTGGTTGTGTTGGTCACTGTGGCATGAACAGCATGCCCAAGCTGGTCCCACAAATGTTCAATGGGGTTGAGGTCAGGACTGCTGGCAGGCCATTCCATCCTCTCCAATCCCAAATTCTGGAGGGAGTCTCTGATAAACCCCGCTCTGTGGGGGCCAGCGTTGTCATCTTGGAGGAGTTTGGTCCCAGACTGTGGAGATATGGAATTTCCACTGGTTGCAGAATTTCATCTTGATATCTCTCTGCATTGAGATTGCCTCCAATGATGACAAGCCTCATTTTTCCAGTGAGGGAGATGCCGCCCCACACCATCACACTGCCTCCACCAATAGATGTTACTCATTGCAGCAATCAGCAAAGCGTTCTCTGCATCATCTCCACACTTTGACCCCACGATCCAAGTACCGTAGGCAGAATCTGGAATCATCGCTGAACATAACGTTCCTCCACATGTTCAGGTTCTAGTGCACATGTTGCTGACACCAATGCAAACGGGCCTGACAGTGAAGGGCAGTCATGTCAGGCCTCCTTGCAGCCCTATAAGACCGGAGATTGGCTGCGTGCAGTCTGTTCCAGATTGTCTGGGCAGAGAGCCGTCAGCCATATCATCCTGCAAACCTTGACTGCAAATCTGTAGAGGACAATCTGTAGAAGACAATCAGGTGCCCATCGGGCACCTGACTGTCAGCACCTGGGGGTACCAGAAGCTCAAAACAAGAGTCAGTAGCAACAGCAAAGAAAAGTTGTTTGGCTTTGGCAGAGAAGATTTGGCAAAGTTTTCAGGGGCACAACCCACATGCTCAGCTCTGCTGCTCATCCCACAAATGCATGTTCCTTACAAATGTGGCACCATTTAAAAGGGAAATAATCAGGCTTTCCAATGGAATAAGATTTATTGCCAAGAAGCCTTGTTACAACAAAGAAATAATCTACCATACACAAATTTCCTTACTTTTTGTGCGTAGTTTAGAAATAAAACTCACATCTGCAGTTCTGTCTTCCAAAACTTTTACAGTAGGCTACTATTGGCACACACTGTATGTTTTTAGCATGTATGAGGCCAGTGGGAATTGAACCCATAACCCTGGCAGTGTTAGTGCCAATGAGTTGCAAAACCACAGTGAGATGCAACAACATTTTGTTGCAGCAGTGGTGAAAACCTAATCATCCCTGGTGGCATGTGGAAAATTATTAAAATAATTTTAGTGACTTTGAACATACCTATATTCACAAATATGACCTGTTCATCCTACCTGATTGACTTCCCAACGTGGTGGATGAAATGTCAGGATGTGAGTGAGCTGCCTTTGCTGTGATGGAGGTGGGAATGATTTTGTCATTAAAAAATGGCATCAAATTGAAATGTCAAAACGCTCAAAAGTCAGTAGAGAAGCTAAATGTTTGTTTTCCACTGATAACAAAAACTCCATTAGTACTTTTCATCAGAATGTCAACACTGTAAGTTTCACCTTTCTGTCTGTCCTGTTCTCTTTGTCTGTCTTTATCTCTCTACCTCTGCCTTCCTTTCTCTCACACATTAAATTGTAAAATAAGTTTTCATGTTAAACTCTGTGAGTATGCATTCATGTCTGAGGAAAAAGGGGAAAGGAGGGTGAAGATGCACTCTTACATAGGGGCTGAGAATTGCACTTTTGCATTACATGTGCATTGACTGCAACTTCTGCATGGTTTTCTGTAAAAAGAAAAGAAAAATACTTCAGAAAATGTGGAGAACATATTATGGAGTAGCTATTTAGACTCATACTGTCTACACAACATTTTACATTTAAGGTTATTCATGCTCTTTTTCAGAACCATATACAATCAGTGGTGCTGTAGAACAATGACATACAGGGTCTTTCTTGACCTTGCTGTCTCCATTTTCAGGTAAACTCTATTGATACATACATGATACATGTATTCTATGCATTGCCATACCAAGTAATGTTACATCAGTAATAATAATAAAATAATAATAATAATAATAATGAAAAAAAAAAAAAAAACTTTTTCCAACGTACCCAGAGTAAGACCAGATGTACCTTTTCACCTCTGTACATCCAGTGGTTCAATTCCTATGAGTAGCATTTCGTGTTAGCTTAGCATAAAAGTTCCAAGATGTGTATTTCATTAATGTGTAATACACATGATACATTGTGTAAATAAGACAGGTTTGGAGTTGCTGTAAGGTTTATTTTTCACTTTGATGGAGCTAGGCTAATGACTCCTGTAGACTTCAAGTCTTTATGCTAAGCTAACACAAAATGCTACCCATAGGAACTAAACCAGTGGACGTACAGAGGTGAAATTAGTATCAAACATCTTGTCTCAGTGTGGGTAAGTCGGAAAAATTATTTTTGCCCAAAACATTGGAGTATTCCTTTAAAGAGATTTGTAAACTTGGGATATATTTGACTTGTTCTGTAAACCTCATCATAAATCTAAATGTCCACTCTCTTTGGCAAGTATAATAATGGAAAAAGACGCCCTCTTACTTTGAGGGCTCTTATAAGCCGGTGTTAGGTTCTCTGGTCTATCTGACTTGATGCTCTTGGTGTAGATCAGCTGTCCCACCCACTGGGTGTCCACTGTCCTGTCCACCACCAGCCCATTGCGCACCATCAGACGGATGACGTCTGCGTCGACAGAGGCGTATATGAACGAGGCGTCATACGGGACGCTGAGGCAGCCTCTCCGGATGGCGGCCACTGGGCAGGGGCCACAACAAAACACCCCTGCAGAGAGAGGCGTTCATTGTTTATAGATGCAACCGTAATGTGGCCGAGTGTGATCAGATATGTGCATTCTGATTCCAGAAGTCGCCTGTGTGACTTGACCAGTGTAACTGATCGAGTCTGCACTCAAATAGATGTAGATGGTGACATAAATTTTATGCCCAAATAAGGGGTTCCAGATCTATCCCATTTCTAGTCCACTGCAAAAATGAATGGGGTCTAAAATATTTGCCTTTAAACTACTACTATATCCAGTGCTAATACTGACTCTTGTTGCTTTTGACGCTTTTGCTTTCTTATTCATCTCTACATTAAATGAGGTGGATTTTGATTAGCTTACAAATTACCAGTCATCTAAGCATAAACACTGTCCACCACTGATGTCTACAGGCGCATTCACAACCCTAGTAACTTACTGACCTTGATCACTCTTTTTTAACACAGTGAAATACTGTAGACATGGAAAATGGCTGTGTCAATTCCTGGCATCACTTAAAAAAAGAAAAAAAAGAAAAAACATGACCACAGATGTGCTGAAAGGGGAGAAACTCATGGGAGTGGAAACTAGATGTGTAGTACAAGCAGTGGCAAGACTAACAAAGAGAACGTTCTTGTAGTCCAGTGACACAACATCGACATGTTTGTTCACAAAACAATTTTATAAATTCATTTATACGCTAAAATATGTAATGACCATGTTATATGTTACTTAAAGCTATATATCTCAATATATTAAAAAGCTGAGTTATTGGCTCACAGGATCCAAAAACCCTATTTTTTTTGCCATCGGTGAAAAACAAAAGAATCTGGAAGAGCCATGAAACGGCTACACTTTATAGGTCTATTCAAGAGTCAAATTCTGAGTCTTTATGGTTATGAATGTGACTGTAGAATCTGGCTGTTAGATCCTGGTTTTGACTGGCTACTTCTTACCATACAGGTTCACACCTTAAGATGCATGTGAATACAATACATGAGTGACAGTGCCATCCTGAGAAACCCACCTGCACTCTTCTCCTGGGGAGTCGGGTCCACGACCTGCCAGCCGTCAAACCCTGGACCGAGGTCTGGTCTCCTCATCCAGCACTCCACCCACACATGGAAGTTCCTGTGAGAGGACACACAGGCATGGACACACACTCACACAAAGTTAATACAATGTGCAAATGTGCAATGCGTGTGTCAGATCACATGTGCATGCATGAACACAGGAACACCCACAAGCACACCTGTACATTAAAAACAACATGAATAAGTGTACATAAAAAAGTGCAAATAATCAAGAGTTCATATAAAACAATCGAAATTGAAGTTAATGTTACCATAGACAAGAATGCATTTTATTAGAAGTCAAAGATCAGCTGTTATCATTCTGGTTTGTGAGCATGGGATGTAAAAGAGGTTAAATGAGGACACCAACCAAATGCTATCCTTCGAGAGGCCGAGTTTCTCACATTTCTCTCCTCTGGTTGAATATATCTCCTCAATTTTCAGGTTGCCATTGGTGTCGTGGGCTGCGTTAAAAACTGTCACCACCCTGGAAGGGATCCCAAACACTCTCATCACTGTAAAAAATAAGGTTTTGTTTTCAACAGTAGAATGACCAGGCTTCAGAAACGTGCTACAGCCAAGGTTAGGCCTGCCTACTGAAAATATAAATAACACAACTGAATTTGCAATGTCTATTTCTGGAAAACAGATAATAACATAACTGGTATACAGACAAAAGTACCAAAGAACATAAAAATCGATGACTAGTTAAAGGAATACTCCATTTTGGGCAAAATACCCTTTTTCCGACTTATCCGGACTGAGACAAGATGTTTGATACCATTTTCACATCTGCACATCCACTGGTTCGGCTCCTATGGGTAGCATTTTGCCTTAGCTTAGCATAAAGACTTGAAATCCACAGGAGTCATTAGCCTAGCTCCATCAAAGTGAAAAAATAAACCTTACAGCAACTCCGAAGCTGTCTTATTTACACAATGTGTCGTGTGTGTTACATAGTAATAAAGTACATGTCTTGGAATTAAAAAAAACAACAAAAAAACGAGAGTTGTTTTAGGAGAAATTCAGCGGTTCCTGAAACGACCCTCTTTGTGTATTTCAAATACACATGATACATAAGACAGCTTCAGAGTTGTTGTAAAGTTTATTTTTTCACTTTGATGGAGCTAGGCTAATGACTCCTGTAGACTTCAAGTCTTTATGCTAAGCTAATATGAAATGCTACCCATGGGAGCTGAACCAGTGGACGTACAGAGGTGAAAATGGTATCAAACATCTTGTCTCAGTCTGGATAAGTCGGAAAAGGGATATTTTGCCCAAACGTTGGAGTATTCCTTTAAGTAAATGAGCTTTGCTGTGTCTAAGATAAAAAACAAGAGTCATTTCATGTTGCAATCAGTGCTCTGAGGCTCTTTTTACTTTCAACTTTTTCTTCAACAAAGTCATGACTGTACCAGTACAGAGGACAGAGGCAAAGACCCAGCACTGGCCATAGCGCACCGGGCTGCAGTTGGACGAAGCCCAGCGGTGAAGGATGTCAGCACTGCTGCTCCACTCTGTTGGAGTGACACCGCCTCTGTAACTACCATCCCACCTCCCCTCCAGCAGCCCCAGGTCATCATTACAGTTCACCTTGGAAAGTGGAAAAGATGTTATTGATCTATCTTTCTTTCTTTCTTTCTCATCCATTTATCACTTTTTAACATTATCAGAGTATGTACTTATCTTCTATTTTTACTTGTGTGTTTGTGAACATTTGTGTATGTGCATTTATGTACTGTATGAGTCCGTGTTTCCTCTCACCATAGCGCAGGCCACCCTGCTGAGATAGACGGGGTCAGCTCGTCGAATGTAGTCTCTGTGTTTGTCTTTGAGATGCTGTGGACTGACCTGCAGGAGCTTCAGACACGCCTCTAAGACCCCCGGCTCATACTGTGCATGCGCGCACACACACACACACACACACACACACACATACACACACAAACTGAAAATTAATGTAGATATACACAACACAGCAATGGTAAAACAGAGATCTGAACTTCACATAACAAGCATGTTTTATCTCCTGCTGATATTGCTATGATTGTGTGTTGTCCATTCACAGAGGTTTCAACCATGCAGCACGACCTACCTGACCAAATGACCAGGGTCGTTTACAGATGTTTACGTGGGTGCCCGTGTACACCAACCCAAAATCATTCTTGACATATTCTTGTATTTGGACTTCCAGGGGCATGTACACTGGATCATCTGAAAGGTATTAGCAGGGTTGTGCTGATTATAACAGCATGATAGTAATCTGAGAAACACCATGTAATGTAATGCATTGTGATTTTATGGATTTCTTGGTGTATTCTATAGATTTTGGAATTAAAGCAATCCAATAGTCCAATAATCCTGCAAGAATCCAGTATCCATCTGGCTCCAGTTCTTATCATTATAATTCAGAGATACAGATACAGAGAAATACTTTCTAAAAAAAAATCAGGACCAATGATCCCTCTAAGATGAAATTTTAGTGACTTACAGCTGGTAATTTATTCATAATTGATCAGATGATAATATGTTGTCAGGTCACTGTACTTTGTCCCCAGAAATTACCTGAATGTAAGCAATGTCTTTATGGCAAATTATATAAGATGCAGAGCCTTTACCATATTAGGTCTCCTGAACTGAGACCTATGTATCTATATACTCTCTCTCTATATATATATATACACACACACATATGCTTTAAAATATCCTATCCCGTATTATGTACTATTACGTATTACTACATGTACGCACCCTTCAGCCAAGGGTTGCAGAGCAGCACAAAGCTTCCCACGGTGTAGCTCCGTGTGTCCCACATGTTCTGTATGTGGACCAGGAGGTTGTACAGAGCCACGGAGGACAGGACGGGGGAACAGAGGTGGACGGTGACCGACTGATGATGCATGTCTCCTGGGTAGACCAGGGCCGACCAACTCGGGGAGTCTGACCTCTCCCCAAGGAACTGGACAGGGATCATCTCTGACAGACCGCCTGTATGGGGGTTTATATAACCTCATAACTACACAAGTTGAGGAAAAAAACTGTTGTAAACACTGATAATAGGTAGTAGCTGCAGTGGGACAGAAGATTGTGCACATATAAGCCATTTTATCAATGCCCTGTACAACTACAATCCCTCTTTAAACCGCCTTGGCCAAGATTTCTGGCATTGTTTGGTACAATCGAAGCTTGGGGAAGTCATTGCACATTGGGCTCCATCTGCCTCTTTTGCTCAGTTTCTCAGCCTCTGTTGGTCTGTTTTTGACGGAACTTGGGGAACTGATGGATTTTGACACTGGGGTCAACATTTTGAATAGAAACCTGACTAGCCCACCACCAAACTAACAGGGCCCTAAGCTTCACGCTCAATATCTTGGACACTGCTGGGTCAAATTTGGTTATCCTTTGTGGAATGATGCATTTTTCCTTTAATATCCAAGTGTCCACAAAATGAAACCGACTGGCCTACCACAGCGCCACTAACAGGCCAAAAAGTCCCCAAGCTTCAAGCATCATTTTCAGACACCACACATCACACATACAGAAAAAAAAGACAGCGAGGGCTACTTGCACAATCATGTTTTTCCTGATAAGATTTCCCTCTGGGTTTTTCTTTGTCTGCATTGAGGGTCTGAGGTTGGTGCTGCTGTGCAGGTTAGGCAGGCCTGTAATGCCTCTCCTCCTATTTTGAGTCTAGTGCATTGTTTAGTTTCCTTGTATTTCATTTTGTTGCATACTTTCTGCATCTTTTGATTCTGTCGCTGACTGTTGATTAGTTAGATCTTGGTGGGCTTAATCTCTGCAAAGTCCTGTGAGACATATTTCCTGTGGTTTTTACTGTATCACTGTTATATAAAAAATTAAAATAAAATTCTAGCGGCAACTGAATCAAATTATCAGCTACTTGGATAGAAAAATATTAGTATAGATACATCCATCTTGTTGGAACTTTAATTGTAAATAAGTATTCCTGTGTGCTCATTGCAAATGTCATGTTAGTGTTACCAAGTAGTTGTCTACAGTAGCTTCAGTACCTAGGCGAACCTCCAGGATCAAGCTCTCGGTGTGGGGGTTCCACACGCGGCTGCGGAAGAGCAGAGTGAGCTTGAACGGTTTCCCACGTCGCACCACCAGGTGCTGGCCGCTGAGCCCCAGTGTCTCATGGGAAACGTGGTTTTCATGGACCTCAAGGTTGACATACTTTAGCTGGCAATGGTCATTGTTTGGACCTGAAATAAAAAGACTTGTTAAGAAAATGTGCACCCACCTGAATCTAACAACTGTGGGCTTTTCTTTATTCAAACACATGATCCACCACATGCCAGTGATGTATCAGAAACATGAGATGAGAGGATGAGAGGTGAGGAGCTGAAATAAAACAAGAGGTGAAGTGAAGAGGAGAGGGGAGCTTCTGATAGAGAGAGAGTGCAAAAATGTTGAGCCTTTTATTTTGACACCAGCTACATGCACAGACTGAATAGTAGGATTGCCTACTGCTACTGGGGAATACAGAGTGGATGTCCAGGATGATCAACACAAGTGTGTGTTGGGTGGCAGAGCGGCTCACTGGTTGTATTGACCCACTTCTACTGGAGAGGTCAACGGTTTGTATCCTTTAGCAAGACACTGCACCTGTTCTGAAAGTCTAGATCTTGTGGCAGCTCAGTAGTAAAAAGGAACTTGTGCAATAATGATATTGTTTCTAATTCATGTCACAAAATGCTCAATAAAATGTGAATTTTAGACAACTAAAATAGCACATATTCATGTTTTTCTCCACTTAGTTTGGACTCTTTGTGTCTCCAATGAAAAGGCTCCGTATTTGGGTAAAAGTGAGGAATACGCTACATTAAGCAATAAATAATTAAAAAAAAAAATCAGCATGTGCATGTTGGTGTGAATAGAATAGAATAGAATAGAATAGAATAGAATAGACCACAGGCCACAGATAGACATAAAAGTAGCAGGCAGTGTTAAATTACATCTATCCTTCATAGGCTATGAATTCAATGTCTCATATCCACATCACATGTAACAGCTCTGCTGTCTATGAGCCTCTCTGTCACATACCTACACTGCACCATCCTCACATTCTTGCATAAGCACAGCTACATACTTTGCAAACATGCTATTTACAGTCAGAGCTCTTCAGTCTGTCTTTACATTTATTTGGAGCTTTTAACTTGAGAATCGCTTGCTCAAAGGGGGTGGCAGAAAAATTGCGCGAATCCTTGAGTAAACACAGGAATATCCCTTTGAAAGACACAATTCACAACTGTAACCTGAATGGGAATACCACTCGGTTTAAGAATACACTGATGAGGGAAAGTGTGTGTGAGCACAAGCAGCCAAAATCAGAAAACCAGAAGACTAAGGCTTGAATATGTTGTCATCAATATGTAAAGTGTAGAGCTGCTCAGTAGAGAATGAATTCACAGACTGTAGATACAGAGCTGACATCACTACTAATAAAACCTACGACAAACAATCTGGGGCTCGGTGAAATCAGCCTCCTGTTCATTTTCCTGTGAAGCAGCTCAAAAACAACCGTGGTTTAAGTCCCACAGGTGATACACACCTTTGCATTTCTTCTCTGTGCAAGAGGAAAACCCATGAGTGAACTCACCAGCAGTGCTGTGTCTTGTGTGCAGCATGCAGTCCATGATCTGACAGCAGGTGTTGTAAGTCAGCTGAAGGAATGACAGAGACTCCACCCATCCACTGATAGAAATCTCACTCTCCTTCCAACAATACATTCTCTGTTTTTTTTATCTACTGCACACTGTGGCCTGTAGTTCCTACACCAATCTTTTTTTTTTTCTTTTTTCTTTTTTTTTTTAAATAATTATGAAACCATGGGAGCTGACAATGGCCTGGGAGTAGCAGGTGAAGATATCCATGGTGTCTGCAGGCTTTGCTAAGTAAAATGTGATCATTTTTAATAAATGTAAAGCGGTGTCAGTGCCTGTTAGAAGCAGTTTCAACAATCTTGTCACAAAATTAAACAGGAAACTGCAATGTGTAGTTCAGTGTGTTAGATAGACAGATAGATAAATAGATAGGTCAGCACTAACAAGACATACAGTACAAAAATATGTTTATAAAATGACCTGCTCTCTTGAGTAACACAGTCGGATCAGTCTATTGCTGAAAGTGCCTCTCTGTTTCACCAGTGTGGCATGCAGAGGCTGAGTGACTGTTCATGATTATCAGTAGTTTCTCAAGTGTCCTTTGTTTCCTGAATAGTATGTTGACTCTTCATCCCATTGGTTTGTTCAT
>OMKZ01055812.1:30436-42658 GCA_900302535.1 Neoniphon sammara
CACAGATCAAGCCGCTCGTGTTATGAAGCGTTATGAGCGGTCACAGGTGAGGCAGCGTGTTGCCCTGCAGGACGGGCGATCCCAAATCTGTCCTGCTGAATTCCAGGGAAATGTGTATAAAATGATGCACAAGACATGTAGATATTTTCTATTTGATGTAATGCTGCAGCCATAAAACAATAGCATCTTGGCTTTGAATATTTCACTGAATAGAAGTGTGATATAACTCCATTGATGTTACCTACAGGGGGAAATTTAAGGGAAAATCAGAGTTCACAGGGTTATGTTTTCTGGCGTCCTCTGCACTGATTCCATTACCATTGCAAAACACTGCATTTAAAACTGGTGGAACATCTGAAGGACTCACAGATGCCTTGATACACACATTCGCACAATCTATCTCGCAGAATTTTTTTTTCCCCGGTCCAAACATTCCCAACAGATCCAGGGATTTGAATAAGCACTGACTCTAGACCAGCACTCAGGGATGTAGTGGAGTATAAAGCCACTCAGACTCAGACTGCACACCGTTTATCTGAAGGACAGTTTTAGGCTGACATAAATCCTTGTGATATATAGGATCCATAAAGGAGGAGCATTAAACTCATGTGAGCTATGAGAACAGAGACTTAAGAGAAAATAACATAACTTAATGCATCTCTGTGAATTGGTTATTGTTCATATTGCTGGTCATGATGATGACCAAGTGGATGTCATAGTTTATCCCCCTTTTAATCCACCGTCTGTGCTGATAAGGGTGCTGGTATAAGATTTATAGGAGGTGTAAATGATAGCTTTTTTTATTCATGCCATCAGTCAAATTACATTAATATCCAAGACTCCATACATAGATTTCTAACATCTCAGTGTGTATTTGTCCTCTCTATGTTGTCTGGGGTGTGAGCTCCCCCTAGCAGTACATACGAGATTGCATTTATTTCTATGTGATCGGGCAGATTTCTCCCAGGAAATAAAGTGTTAATAAAGAGGAAATAAATTCATGCCATTGGCAAAATGGAATGTTTTTCATTTTGCTTCAAATTATCAGTTCATATTGTCAACTTAATCACATTTGCATTACAGAAAGAAAACAAGATGTGCAACCAAGGAATCAAATCAAAATAGTTACTTTTTTTCTTTATTTCTGTCAAAGGAAATCTGATACAAAAGGGCATACTGGGATCCATTAATAATTCCACAAATACAAACTTTGCACATTTACCCAGTATGCAGCGACAAAAATAAAGTGTGGAATAATTGCTGAGAAAAAGGAAAGCATATCATGGTTATGCGATTGATTGTTAAGTTGCTGGATAAGCCCTAGTTTCCCTTAAAAGCACTTTGAACAGCATCTGAATCAGGGTTGGTGTCAATTCATTTCCAGTTCTGGTAATCATTGTGAGTAGGGACTGCAGCTCAGTAATGAAATTAATTTGTCAACAGATCGACCTGGTAGAATGTTTTATGTCAAAAGAAGGATTTTATGCTATAAGAATCTCCTACCATCTTATTGAAAAAGACACTATTGTATGAAAATTTAATACATCTTTATATAGATAATTACACAGTGTCAGAGATAGTTAATGATGTATTCAATTTGAATGACTAAAGGTCCAAATTTCGTAATGGTGGTTTCCTTTGAAGTCATATTAACTGAAAGTGATTTGATTCCAACCATGGTGTGACTATCATTTCTGTCAAAACACACAGTAGAGCAACTAGGTCAACTGCTCTGAGTTAAAACAAACAAACCTTTTCAAACTTTAACACCTCAAAAACCACACAAAACACCCCAGAACATTTCACACACTCACCATGAAAAAAAAATAAATCCTGATTTGAATATCAATAAAACCTATTTTCCTCCTCAATAAGGCACAGCATTTGTCTGGCAGAAAACAAAAACAGTTGTGACAATTCATGATAGTGACAAAATATTGGATATATGAACATCTCACATTCAGCAAAGCCATGTCAGTTAGTTGAGCTGCCGTTGAAAGTCAAACCAAAGGCCAAGACGGACAGAAAAAGAGTATTTGCAATAGCTTTTCAGGGTTATATGGGTTATAAACAAAGCCTGATGTGCCTCCTAACACTGCTGCCAGTTGAAAGCCTTGTATCTCTTCAAGTGTTTCCATGTATATTTGAATATTTGAGTTTTGAGTTTTCCCAGTGATCACAGGGTCATGAACCTTACACTTTTCTGGCGGTTACTAACATAAAAGATTATGCAAACCTGATTAAAATATGGAAAGAAAAACAGTAGTTACAATGTTTTCACACCAACATAGTGATAGTCAGAGGCACTGTAAGGCTTGACCACCTTACATGTGCAACCTTACATGAGCAATGTTGCCTGCAACACGGATGAGGTTCAGCAGAACTAATATAACAGAAAGCCAAGACAAAACGTCATTTGAACAAGTTCCGTTTAACAAAAGTGCATTAAAATTACAAAAGTAATCAAAAGGTATTTGTAAATTATCTCATCTTGTTGGCAAAATTACCAATTTCAAAGGTTGCACGTGTATGATGATACATTTTCCATAATGTAAAAAAAAAAAAAAAAAAAAAAGAAAAAAAAATACATGGTACAATTAAATGCTCTACAAATAATGGGCATGGGTAACTTTGAAAAAAATACCTCTGGTTAACTTTATACCATCACATTACACGTTTATCACTGCATAATTTGTTTGAATCTATAACTAGTATAGGAATGGGCCACTATTACACAAAATTATATTCCCTCCCTGCCAGGATATGGCTGAAAAATTGTGTACCTTTTATCTATCAACACCCTTTTAAATAAATATAAAGTTCAACAATACAAAATGTCTATCACACACACACAATAAAACCCGATACCTGGGGGATTCAAAAATATGTTAGCTTACATTAACTTAGAGGACAAACAAGGAAAAAATTGCAGACACTTCAAACTGCTTCAAGCGGACGAGAGGCGGTAGGCTGTACGACATTTATTAATCTCGCGCTGAATACATGATGTAAAAACCATGTAAAAACCTCTGTTATTGCTGCTTGTTTGAATCGATACATGAATGTAGTTTTCTAAAGAAAAATAAACCAAAGCATGTGGTGACATGATGAACATGAACATGTGACCGCTGTACAAAAACACGAGAAAATGCAAAGAGGAACTGATTATCCGGGGCCAAGATAAGATATTCAAGGTAAATGGATTCAGCTAGTAGAAGTCATTGATTTAAGGCATGAACATTAACTTACTGTACTGATTTCAAGTACAAACGATGAACAATAACAGGATGTCCCTGTTGTGGAAACTTCAAGGGTCCATGACTCCTACGCAATTGTTCCTGAACTCATCGCTGCTCTGTGCTACACTGGGGAAAAGCAAAGGCGTGGCTGTGCTTTTATTTACCCATTGTGGTACAGTAAATGCCTTGAGACCACAAGCAATGAAGGGTGTATTGTATCTAAGGGTCAATTATCCTTCTGAAACTATGGGTCAAGACCCAAAAACCTGCCAAGGATTTACCTTCATGTCCCTACATGACAAAAACAGTCCTATGGTTTCAGGAGCCTTGGTCTATCACGTGACTCACTCGGACCCCTGGCTAAAATGGCTGAAAAATCACTGTTTTCTGAACCTGCAAAAAATCTACTGTTAACCCACACACGTGACACCACAAAATGCATCTATGGCAGTTACACTCTCACACTTGTCAAAGTACGTCTGCATGAAAAACATTGATTTAAGACTTTGCTCTGCTCCGTACACCTGAGACTATGGCTAAACGCCTAGCTAAACTAATATAGAACTTAATCAGTATTAGTTTTTACATGCTGGCATAACTCCAGCTGTCTATTGTTCCCTAGTTTCCTCAACACCAAGGAGGATACCTTGACCTTTTAAATGTTAGTTGCGGGGTTTTCTCTCTCAAAAACACAGGCTTGCCACACTATGAAAAACCTTCCAGATTTGTCCTTGGGGTTCCCTAAAATGGCTTCTACGAATTGTTCACCAAAACCAAAGATGCTTGCTGTGAGCACCCAAAGCACAAATGTAGAAAGCATTTTTAATGTCCTCACAATGTGGTAACTGTACTGTGAAGAAAAAGAACCCACATTCAAAATATCAAGGTTTCCCTTTGAGTTGTAGTTTACTTGAACAGAGATGAAGGTCTGGACATCCAAAAGCAACTTAGTCTTTACTCTGAGTTCCCCTTTCTACCAAATCAATCTACTTCCAGTGACTGGCCTGTGATGTGAAATCACTGCAGCTCACTTTGTACCAATTACAAATTAGACAGCAACAAAATGTTAAGATTTCTCATTTCATTTTGTTACCAACTGGAACTCATTCCCCTGACTCTTGGCTGAATATCTACTGGACAGAGTGCGGTGCGATTTGGTAACACTGACTAGATGCTTCCAAGATGCTTTTGGGAAGTCCATCCCTGAATCTTTTCAACTCTTACAGTGCTGGTTTCATGGATAGACCTTAACCTTTCCTCTACAGAGAAAACAGTTCAGTCTGGAACTGATCTGATCAATGAAACCAGCCTGACGAGCTGATGACTAAGGCTAATCTGGATTAAGGAAACCAGCCCTATGAATCTAAGTCCACGCCCCACACACGAACACTAACCTGCACAATCCACTTGGAGAAAACACAATCTCGCCTGGTACAAAATATCAAAAAATGTTCATATAAATAAATTAAATAGCTATACTAAAGCTAAACTCTCTAAAAATGTTTAAATGGCCAAAGAGAAGTGCTAGTACTTTGCTGTACAATTTAAGGGGGAGTGGGGGAAATCGACGGAAATTATTAATGGTCTTTAAAACATTTTCCCACACCCCATAATTTGAAACATAAAGTTGGGGTCCATGACCAAGGCCGGTCCGGTAAAAATAAATTTCCAGCTGTCCTTCAGAAACCCCAGAGAACAGGAGAAAGGTCCCCGCTTTAGCCCTTAAGGAGGCAAGGCAGAGGGATTCGTCCACACGGTCCTTTCTTCATCTTCACCTAACTGTCCTCTAAAACCTTCGACAGGTCGCCAAAGTCACAGTCAAACAGTTCGCTGATGCCCTCGTGGTCCTCAAGCCCAAAGTGGTAGTCGTGACTGTGGGGTGGCGACAGGTTGATGAAACCATCCAACGGGAGGGGGAGGCACTCTACATTCAGCAAGTCAGAGGTGGAGAGGGGCGAGAGGTTGAAGTCGGAAATGTCTCCGAGGCTGGAGAAAGGATCGCCTCCCAGAAACGATTCTGTTACAAAGAGACACAGAAACGTGAATGCCACCTGCTGCCGTGACAAAACAGATCATTAAGAAATGGTGTACGATGGGCAGAATCCAATCATTTGCTCTTACTAGGTGTCAGCTGATTTGAGTTTTTGAGGGTCGATAGTCAGCATTTTTAGATGAAAGCTGAAAGATTTGACACCTTAAATTTATTGACAGTTGTAAACATGAAAATTCCCCCATTGCTGTCTACTTTATGCCAATCATTTAGTTTCTTTGCATACATGTACGAGTGTTGTAAAAGTTGCGCCTTCTAAAAGATGGTGTTGGAACGCTGTAACCAACGACACCATGGCAGAACAAAGTGCTAAGATAAGAAATGGAACATGAGCTAGAGATAGGGGGACTTTCTGCTGAAGTCCATTTCCTTTTGCTTCTTCATAGTTACAGTGAGTCCTTCACACCAAAGATGGCACAAAATAAAAAATATATATGAGAGGCTGACTAATCCAGACTTTCCAGGCTAATCTGGAAAAATCTGAAAACGCCATTTTTGTGTCAAATTGTTTTCCATCAACACTTGCGTGTTCAAAGTTTTCATAAAGCTGGCAATCCACACCAAAATACTGAAAAGGCAGACAATCACACAGCACACTTCATGTCACTTTTACACTACAATTACCGGTGTTTTAAGAAGTTTTCAAATTCCTCTGGATTAGTGTGGACTTGGCCTAAGTGCACTAAATGTTTAATCAAGTTCCTGTAACTAACGTGGACTTATTCGATCTGAAAGCTTACCTGTCTCGCCACCTAGCGCCAGAGAGGAGGGGTCCTGCTGGGAGGCTGCTGTTACTGTAGACGATGTGGATGCTGGTGATGATAACCTTAATTCTGATGTGGGCGCAGAGGTTCTGGGATGTGATTGGTCGGCGGGTTGTGTGGGTGGTGGGGCCAGGGTGGGGTCAGCATTGGGTTTAGCAGGGCTGCTTCCTGTTACGGGGCTGCAGACACCAGAGCTATCCTCGGGGCAGAGGAAGACATCGATGGGACCCCGCGTACTCTTCAGTGATACCTGGTAACCCTGAGACACACAGAAAGACACACAAACTGCTGTTGTCATGTGGAAACCTCACAACTCTTGGTGATGTTCATGTTTTAACTTTAGCTGAAGGATTACATGCTTCACTATGGGTTGGAAATGGGGAAATATTAGATGAAACTCGGGCTTATGAATCCCTTTCAAAATCTGCTTGATGAACTGGAAAATATATAGCTGACAAGCTAAGAATAAGGTTATGCTTTTCTTAGTTCCATATAACTGACATCTTGGAGATACAAAATTTTCAGCTGCAATGCATGCAGACAACTGGCAGTGTCCAGTGGAAATCACCGGAAAAACATTAAAATACATCCTATATGAGTAGTTTACACCAATACATTAGAAGTAGAAACAGACTTTACTGTCCTTTTTCTCTTATTTCTAACATTTTCTTGTTATCCCTTGTCCCTCCTCATGATGGTGATATAATATTAGCTTCCACTTTCTCTATTTGCACTTATTATTCAGACACAGTATGAGACGAAGAGTTAGATGTCAAGGACATGATAACTGTTGTTTAATCTACTGAGCCGAATCTATTTTGGAGACTCTGTATAGCACTTAAATGTCTATAAGGGGCATGATTGCTACAATACAAAAGTATACAAAATACACAGGAGTACTGCAATTTCTGCACTAACATGAAGTCATTTTGGATTAACAATTTCATTGGTAAAATGCCCAAAAAGTATAAATTAAAAAAAAGTCATTTAAATTACAATCCCTTAATGGTGAAACAAAACAGCATCATTTGTAAGCAATGTACTAAGATTAGTTACTTAATGTATTCATTTATTAAACTTAAAAACTAATACAACTAGAAGGGGCACTCAGAGTGCAACACCCGCTGCACTGCATGTTTGACAGTGAAATGCTGTAAGACCAATAATGTGTGCAAAATTTTTCCATCCATTCAACCTTTCAAGGTTACTGAAGGTCAAATATCATGTGACCAAGAGAAAGGTTATATATGCCTTTTTATTAGAGTTTAATAGTAACCATATGCATATCTCTTACCAATTCACTGATACGGTCATTAAAAATATTTCCTATGTGCTAGCACTGGGCTGAGACTTTGACCTTTCCGTGTGACCTTGACCTTTGACCGATTCTTCTCAACTGACAGGACAGAAAACAATATAATACAAATAAAAAATAAAATCAATCAAAATAAAATGAGTCCTGTACCTCTGTGGGTTCAGAGACCTGCATCTGGGTCTCTGGTGGAGCTCTGATCACCATGACCAGCTGGTCTGGGGAGTCAAATGACTTCTTCAGGTCTTGGCAGCGCACATAGCCCAGCGTAATGCAACAAGGATTAAGGATTAAAATGCTAATGTTTTGGCAGTCATAGTGACACTGACAATCTGTGGCACTATACTGTCTAATTTGTGGAGAACAAGACAGAAAACACATTTTCATCCCCGGTTGGTAAAATGAAACAATTTGTGCATCTGTGCCTCTGTTGCTTGAGCCAAGAGTGAAGAATTTTCATCTTACACGCAAGAAATGTATTCATACCTGATTATGGCACAAACAAGCCTGAAATGAGAGTGCTGTGCACACAAACAGCCCCTTCATCACTAACTGAAACTGCTCCTAAGACTAATCCACCAAGGCTGACACGCTTGTGTCCTCAGGCCCCTTTATAACTAGAATATTCTCTGATCTGACCTGCAGTAGGAGCAATACGGAGCTGGACCCCTCTGGTCTATCTGATGGTTTTGTCTGGCCTGTGTGCGTAAAACAGGCAGATCAGATTTGCAGCAAAAAAGCAGCAATATTGAACAGCCAAACTCCCTGTGCAAAGTCTTTATTCCACTTTTCAAAGGACTTTATATGCACTACAATAATCTTATGAAGCTGTTGCTGTGGAGTGTCTTGATTTGTAACACCTTGCCTGCAAATAAATATGATGTGGGCAAAATAATGAGATTTACATTTAATCTGCAGATTCATGACCATGGTACGTATACAGAGGTTTTCTTTCTGACCAGTGCTAACAGTCAAAAAGTCTGTCAGTTTCACTTTCCCCTCATTTGACAGTTAGTGAAAAGCATTGCTTTCTTATTTGCTCAGATCACTTAGTTTGGGCCTTAGCCTCTCACCTCTGACATCACTGAAATATGCTAGCTCTGTTTAGTGCCTGACTGATATATCAGCTATCCAATGTTATTGATCGATATTGGCTCATTACAGATATATACTCACTGGCATATATGTTGGCTGATATGCCCAAAAAAAAGACAAAGTTCATAAGTATTATTAAATACTTTGTCCAGCAGAATCCATTGTGTACAACACTCTGTATAGCGGTGAGCTGACAGAGTAACATATCACAGCTGAGCAGATGGTGGTGCGGATTGTGTTAAGAAGTTAAGAAGTTTATTGTTCAGCTGTAAATTATCAAGCCTCCAGTACATAACTTTATTACAACTATTTGATTCCCAAATTCAGTGATTCTGCACTACAAATGTATTGTTATGCATAAAAAAATATCGCCTAATGTATCGTTATGAGAAGTTATTTTTACTCTTAAGTATCGATATCGGCCCCAGAAATTCAGCCTCCATCAGGCACTGGTTCTGTTCCCGTGTGGAGACTTGCCAGATCAAGGTCTGGCAAGTCACCTGGTGGTCACCTCTTCTGGATCTGGGACTGTTGTTTAAGACACCAGACCGGAGGTGAAAAGGATATTTCTTGTTCTGGGGGTCCTCGGTAAGCAGCTTGAGCTGGAGGTTACATTTGGAGATGAGCTCGTCCAGCTGCTCCTCGGCCTCCGTCAGGTCACACACTTCCTTCTGCAGCTCCTTGTGGCGAGCAAGCGATGCCCCGTCGATACGATTACCGCTACGAGGAAGACAGCACAAAAATACGTCTAGCAAGGTCAATTCACAGTGGTTGGTGCACTCGATACACATACATCGGTCAATTCTGTCAGCAGCGTTGCATTACCTGCCCAAAGATAGCAGCTGGCAAAGAACGACTTAACCAGCCGCTGCCAAAATCAACCAGGATGTGGCAAGTTGCTGATGAGGATTTCCCATGGAACATATTTTCATACTTTTCTCTCTACTGCTGTTCTTTTGCACATCCATAGAATGCACTGGTACAGTGCATTTCTACTTAACACATTCTCAAGCTGAACTTATGTTTGAATTCTTCTTTCACTATATTCTTATTTATATTGTATGATCTCATGCTGTATCAGATTGCAGCTGCAACAAACAGCAATCACTCTTGTCTCATCTGATGTTGTAGTGGGGAGGAGGGGATTATAGACAGGACAGAGAACATCGGCAAAAGGCCAAAAACACGCATGTAAGACATGTTAAAAATCGATCACGTTCATTTGACTGATAAACTATTCGACCACTTCTACTCACAGCCACTGGATGTTGTTCTTGGACTTCTTGGAGATGAGCTGGATTCCCTCTAGGACGTTGGTGATGTCATAGATTCGTCTCTTCTGGACGTCCAGGACCTGTGAGGCCCAGTTCAGGTCCACCACGCCGTCCGGCGACTGGGACAGAAGGTGCAGAAAGCGCTTGGTGGTCAGGTTCAGGGAGGTGTCATACCGAGACTTCTCCGTCGAAGCTCGGGGGACTGGAAGGGAGAGATGGGAAGGGGGTAATGGGGGTTGAAAGTGTCGCCAGGAAGCGACATTAGGCAAGATTCTTTTGTAAAAGAACGCCCATATCAGCTTTGATCACAAGTGTGTCCCTGTGGGCTCTCCGTTTGGCCAGAAGAGATTCTGACATCAGAAATGGTCACCGCTTACTAAGAGAAACCAACTGATATGATAAGAATGAAATCCTGGGCTCACCAACATTACATCTTTTCCACTCTTGTCCCTTTGGTTTCATGTGGCATGAAGCATGACATTTTACTGATAACACCTTTAATTTCTGGATACTGAAGTTTTCATTTTTAAAATAAAAATGTTAAAATATCTCTCTCTAACTGATATCAAATGGATTTACACTTTTGAATGATGCCCCTCTGCTTATGTGCTAATCCAACATCCTGTTATAACCAGATATGTCAAATTACAAAAAAAGATGCTGTCGAAATAATGTTTGATCAATATTCTAAATAAAGCCCTATTCAAACTAGATTAGTTTTACTAGGCAGGTGCTGTAATGTAATTTCCTTTTGCTTGTAGCTCAGATTTATGGCTAATGGCGTTAACTTTGAGATATTAAACAAGAGATTGGGCCTGCAGCTACAGGAAAGTATTTGTTGGCCAATAGAGTTCACGGATTGGTCATTTTAGCTGTAAATTATCGTTGCTGTGCTACTTCTTTTTCTTCTTCTTTCTTCTTTTATACTTCTAGATATGTGATTTCTCTTGACCTTGGACAATTTTTTCAGGCCACTCATGCTTTCTGCAAAATTCATTATACTGTGTAACTGCACAATACAGAGAGGGTATAATTACATGAGGTAACCATGTAATACTAGTCTTGTAAAAATTATGCTTTCATGTAGCAGACATGTAGAACAACTTGGTCAGATTTAGGGACATGTTGAAGTGAGTCTTCACCACTGAAATGAAATGGGCAGGGAACAATTTCAGTGTAGTCATTTTTATCTTTTCTTTTTTGAAGACAGTAGTCTTTCATATTTGTGTTTTTTCTTTCCATTGACAGGCTAAAACTAAGTGAAGCACTGCAGCCTGACTTTGGGTTGGTAACGGGAAAGAGATTTGATTTTTGCACCTTGTTCAGGCTGTCATACTTTTCCTGCAAGGCTCAGTCCAACTGGCAGAAGAGCAGAGAATAAGGGAGGTGAAAGAAGAAAGAGAGATTAGCATTGGAGTTATCATCTGAATTCAATGTAACTACAATGTTACAAAGTTGATTAATGTTTAACTGAAGTTGAAATAGCTGCTATTGCAAACTTTAAAGTCCCACTGACAAAGTGAGGATTACAGACCAGAGTTGGGGCCTGGGATTAAATTTGGGACTAAGTAAGAGATTCAGTTTGGCCTTGCTGCACACAGTGCAAACCAGACATTTAGTAACTGGAAAACAGAGGCAGTCAGCTATGAAAATTCTTATGCGTGTATTTTTATTACCCACGTTTTTGAGTTGTGTATTACTTCTGCATATTGATAAAATGGCTATTGTGTGTCTATTTGTTCTTTAATGTCTTGTTTATATCCTGAGCGCAGTGACACAAATCCCCAGCAACTGAATAAACCAACACATTCTTGAATTAAATGTGAATTTTTGTTTTTTTTTACAGAGGCTGTGGTTATCATTTCAGGACTTGTTTCAGGTGGATTTCATTATTAAAGACTTCTCTACTGAGGTTAAAGGGCTTGTTAAAGGAATTATGTTCTGTGACACTAAGTGTCTAACTCTGGGTACTGAAGAAACTCGAGGGCATACAGAGGAACAGGACAGTACTAGTGTTTCATCATCACTGCTTGATAGCGACTGACCCAGATCCTCAGCCACTTTCATTTTCAAGTTTATATTGTAGGCGTTCCCATACTCTGACTCCAAGACTTTCACTTGTCCTTTCACCCTTAGTCTTAAGCCCTCTCAGTCTTGTTGGAGTCAAATTCATGCTTCTGCTCTAGCGTGTATTATAAATACTCTTATAAAACACTTTTCATGCACTATCTTATGTTGTAACTGTTTGTAAAAATATTCCCCATGACATTGATACTGCCAGAACTCCTTGGACAGATACTGTGCTTATCATGTAGTTTTGAAAGAGATATAAGACAATGGGGTACTGATTAATAGTTTATTGTGCAGTAAAAGTAGAGAATGACTCAAATGTAGAGAGGAGGGAGAAAGACAATAGGCCTATGTCAACAACTGAGCAGACTGAGGGTCTTCCACTGATCTGAGAATAAAAGAATAAGCAGAATAAGAT